>JAXQQM020083375.1:0-203208 GCA_034641835.2 Pinus albicaulis | reverse complement strand
GTTCCTTGTAGGCTCAAAAAGTCTTAGCCACCTTTTGGTATAACAAAATATTATAGGTGGCTAACAGACCCGTCGAGGCAACATTGACTACAAGAACATCCCGTTCAAATGTAAGGTATGTCACGAATATGGCCAATTTGCTAATCGTTGCTCAAAAAATATTGATGTTGAATGCCTGGAATCAGATCAGCCATGGGAGACTGTAAAAAAAAAGAAATCTAAACATGTTACAAAGAATAATCCTCAAGAGGCTTCCCTCGCAAAGTCCAACCCCCTACCTCCCTCCTCCAAAAAGGTCTCGGATCCATGAAATCCTCTCTCTACCTCTGGAACTCCCTCATAAAACTTGTTGTCTAACCCCTTTTCAATAATATCCCCCCTTGATAAAGATCCTCCTCTTTCCAATCTCCCCCCACCTCTAGATCCTCCCATCACCTCACCCCTATTCACGATATCACCATATCTTCTCAAGAAATGGCCTCAATTCGTATCTCCAGAAACTTGTCCAAGGAGCATGGAGCATCTCTGGAATCACATAAGAAGCAGGGTCTTAGAAGAAAATCAACAAGACAACAACGGAATGAAAATGTGAAAAAAGACATTGCATTAGGAACTCAAAATCCCATTGAAAATTATATATTGGGGCAAAATAGCAGAGATATAGGATAAAAGGAGCAGATCGAGAAAACAACTCTCTGAATTGACTTCATGCAATGATGAAAGTTCTCTCATGGAATAGGAAGGGTTTAGGGCACCCCTCCAAAAAAAAAGCCCTAAGGGATCTAATAATTCAAGAAAAGCTTGAAATTATCCTCCTTCAAGAAACTAAACAAGGAGAAACATATATGAGGAAAATAATAATAAGAGAAAAGAAATATGATGGTGTTCGGTTCCCATGTTTTGGCCAGATTAGCAAGACCAAAAGATGAGACAACATCAGAACCACTTTTGGGCCCTAGGATCTAGCCCTCCTGGACCCGGAGAGGGATCTCTCCAATGAAACAAAGAATGATATATCTTTGAAGCTCAAATTGAGGTGTTAGGCTAGTTATGAAGCACAAAGGGGGGTTTTAAATGATTTGGTTGGTTGGTTGCTGGGTTGGTCATGATATCATAGACTAAGAAAGTGATGGGAGAAAAGAACAAAACAACAAGATGTTTCAGCATAGAGGATAGGTCAAGAAAGTGCCATCCATTGGGCTATGGAGTCATGAAAGGAGAATTACTTGCAACAAATAGCCAAGGCTTTCAGAGGGAAAGTCATCTACACTAAAGGATCTTTTTAGATAGATGATGGAATGGAACATTAAGGGAAGAAGGTGGAAGAAGGAAAGCAACCCAATTTCTATCTATAGATCAGGTCAGGGGTCATTTAACTCTAGACCTGCTTAGAAATACTCATAGGAAACTCTCAAAATAGGGACAAAGGGGCAGCTTATAGATCGGACCAGAGGTCATTTAACTCTAGGTCAGCTTTAGCATGCTCCAAAGGAAAAACAGAGATAAGTTTAACAAAGAGATCTTAGAAAGGCCAGCTGGTCACACAAGGATCCTAGTGGACAGAGCTAACTCTAATCCCCAGTGTTCCCAAATCTTCCAGCTTAAACCCAACAAGAACATCTAAGGACATATTCATTCAATCCATACATCAACTAGCAGGAAATAACATCCACTACACTAGTTAGTTTGACTAAAACCAACCCTTAGATAACACATAAGCAAAAAACATCTAAGGCAAGGAGAGCAGAAGCATAGGGTTCCTAACAAGGGAAAGTCTTATGCCATATTTCTGATGCAAGCCAGAAGACCAATGAACAACATGAAAATGTAATAAACAAAGTGAGAAAAACATCACCAATAGTAATAGACCAGGATCCTGTGAAATGTGCTTGATTAATGATGCAAAAATAGTCGTATACATCAGAGCTCAATGGATGAAAAACAATCCAAATTTCTCCTCCCAGCCTACTACATACAAACTACTCTTCTACTCCACTCCCAAAACTTCTCTAACAATCAAAATTGAATCCCTCTAACTACAATGGCAGCAGTCGAAGAACAACCCTTTACAATTTGATCTTGGGAATTCTTATAGGAGATGGAATAACAATGGTAGTTGAAAACTTAAATGCAACATTAAATCTCTAAAATAGTAGGAGGGCCAAGGCTCCATTTTTTTTTAATTCTAAGATTTTATCTTTTGCAATTTTCAGATGGAAAAGTGATCTTCATCGGGCTGCAATTTACTTAGGGTATGTCTTTGATGTACTCTCTGTAGCCCTTTGCAGAATTATGGTGAGTAAAACGAGGTGTATGGACAACGGTGGGATCTGCCATACTGTATAAATAATGCACTGGCAGTGTAGGACTATCGTCAGGGTGGAAATTTCTTTAGGAACACGGCGTAGGATAAAAGCTGCATGGGTACTTTGTCCTTGCATGGAGAAAACATTCTGCTGATGTAGAAACCCTGATATACTGATTTTCCGCGCTGTATCTTCTGCGTGATCCATGGGTCTTCAATCTGATGCTTTACCTTTAAATCTCTGAACATAAGGTTTAAATACCTTCGTTTGCATGCCTTAAGCTCTCTGCTGCTCCATTTAAATCTCTGTCTGCAGTCTATGTGCTTTTAATGGCCTTAGGAAGATTGTACCAATTTTTCAATCCTGTTCTTTAAATGGAAGTCATGTCCATAACCTTCCCAGACTTTGCTCCATAATTTCAGCCTCTATGCATGGTATTCTTCGATTTCCCAGTCACTGTAACAGAGACTGTGCATCATGGTGATGATTTACTATTGATAACCCTGCAAAATACAAACACAGGTTAAGAAAATGATGGGGGGGTCGGATGATGTGGATGACTGTGGGACTGCGGAGAAATGGCGGAGAATGTTGTGGAATGGTGGAGAACAGAGATGGTGCAAGTTTGGCAGAATGTGGAAGAATTATACGTAAAAACCTTATAAACCTCGACCTTTGAACGAATTCATGCAATAGGATGGCGGAGGTACGGTGAGACACGTGGAGGTGACGTGGCGGGACCGGTTGATAGCAGAATAGTCAACAGTGGGGGGAAGACAAATGCGGACCGTCCGATCCCAGGAGGAGATCGACGGTGAAACAATACAGAGGGTGATTGAATGTGCACCATCGATCTGTAGATCAGATCAATGGAGGAGATTGACTAGATGGTGCGCCGTACCCTGAGTTATCACATGCGCATCTGAGCTAACGATCAAGCATCTTCGGCGAGTGATAGCCGTTAGATGGCCCGCCCCAGATCGGACGGTCCACGGAAATATCGCTGGGCATCCATGTATGAACAATAATGTGTGATGGACGATGGTTAATGCAGGAGGACGACGGTTTTGAAATCATATAGGAGGACGTGTGTCGCGCTTTGTATGGAATCGCTGGCCAATGAGAAAATACCGCCAACCGCCCGAAAGCGGTGCGATAGAAACTACCAGGTTTTAGAACAGTGAAAGCGAGCGGGGACCACCGGGACGGGCGGATTCCACACCGTCGGATCTGTACAGATCAACGGTTGAAAACGTGCACGATATGAATGAACTATGAACCGTCGGATCTGGCGGGTAAATGGATGGTTAAGATGTGGTGAACGGGTTGGGCCATGGGGACTGCGGAGCTTGCAATAGTCGTACGATCAATACAAATCAACGGTTCAACCTTCGCCTGATACATCTCTGCATTAAGCGCTCCTGTGGGCTTGCGGGTGGTTCTAGCGCCCAGGTCACATGAGGGAAAATGGTTCAGGGGCTGGCGGAAAAGGGGTTGAGCCTTATTATAAGGTCGGAAAGTGGGTTTCTAACCTTTTTAATGCATTTCAAGGCCTAAGGAGGTAACGATAGGGAGATTAGAGGGGAAAAATGGGAAAAAAAAAAGGCAAGGGTGGGATTCATGGGGATTTTGGGGAGATTTAGGAGGGTAAGGGAGGATTTAGGGAGAACAAAGGGGACTTTGTCAAAAAAGGGGAAGATGGATAGAAAGAGGCATTCTGCAGAGGTACAAGGGGGTAAATGAAGGCCTTTAGGAGCACAAGTTTTTGCAATTAGAGGGTCTTTATAAATGGAAATCAGCAGAGGGGATTATCAAAGGCAAAGGCCCAGGAGACTTCAAGGATGATGTGTCTCAGGGGAGATGCATTCCTTGAAGGCTCAAAAAACAATTTAGATCCCTAATTTTCTTTGTCAAAAATTTATAGGGGGGCTAACAGTGGCTCTGTTGGGGTTCCCATGTTTTGGCCAGATTGGCAAGACCAAAAGATGAGACAACATCAGAACCACTTTGGGGCCCTAGGATCTAGCCCTCCTGGACCCGGAGAGGGATCTCTCCAAATAGAGCAAAGAATGATGTATCCTTGAAGCTCAAAACAAGATGTTAGCCTAGTTATGAAGCACAAAGGGGGTTTTAAATGATTTGGTTGAAGGGTTGCTGGGTTGAGTCATGAGATCACAGTCTGGGAAAGAAATGGGAGAAAAGAGACAAGGCAGCAGGACCTTTCAGCAAAGAGGATAGGCCTAGACAGTGCCATCCATTGGGCTATGGAGTCATGAGAGGAAATTACTTGCATCCACTAGCCAAGGCTTCCAAAGGGCAAGTCATCTATACTAAAGGATATTTTTAGATAGATGATGGGGTGGAACATTAAGGAGAGAAGTGGGAGAAGGAAAGATGCCTAATTCTTTCGTCTATAGATCAGTCGCAGGTCATTTAACCTGCACTGCGTGACATACTCAAAGGCAGCCTTCAAAGGTGGACAAAGGGGCAGCTTATAGATCGTACTGCAGGTCATTTAACTCCAAAATCGCTTTAGCGACTCAAGGAAAAAAATGTAGATAAGATTGGCGTAGAAATATCTAAGAGGAAAACCCCCCAAGTTCATACATCAACAACAGCAATAACATCTACTACATTGGTTAAACCACATGAATTTACTCTTAGATTCACTATCAACAGAAAAAATTAAAGGCAAGGAGAGAAGAAACATAGGGTACCTAACAAGGGTAAATCCTATGCCAATATTCTGATGCGAGCCAGTAGAAAATGAAACAATATGAAAATGTAATAAACAGTGTTAGAAAGACATCACCAATAGTAATAAATACCAGATCCTCGTGAAATGTGCTCGATTAACAAATGCAAAAACTACCATGTACAATAAGCTCAATGGTCGTTATAGCCCGTACTTCTCCTCCTTGCTCCTATTACATACAAACTACTCGCAACTTTCCCCAAAACTCGTTCTTAACAACAAATGGAACCTTCTAACAACAATATCCTGCAAGGCAACAACAACCTTTACAATTCGTTCTCAGGGATTTTTTATAGGAGGAGAGGAAGCAACAGAGGTAGGATATACAATAAATGAATCTCATTAAGACAGTGAGGCGGAAGTGTTCACGCCCATACTGCTTAATGGCAGAACGCAGCACTGTATGTACCCCATAGACTGTTTGGAGGCTCTGTCAGGTCAGATTTTGACCTCTGGTGTTTCGTGAAGACCTTCGGATGTCTAGAGCTCTGTGCTAGCCATGCTGAAATAAATGGACTGGATGGAATGATCTGCAGCCCCATGCGCCATTACCGCCGCCGATTACCTTAGGAAGCTCGTCGTGGCAATTAATCGCTATGGGCTCAATGGAGCATGGGGATTTCCGTAGGAGGTGCCCGTCCGGAAGAAAATGTACTATGCCGATATTAAACATGTATAAGACTTTGCATGCTTAAGTCTTCAAACTTTGCTTCGAATCCTTGATCATGGGATTAGACGTCAATGACACTCATAATGCGCATTAATCCCTTTTGGAATTCGGACTCATTGGGCGAGATATCACACCCGCCCTCTCTCTCGCACTATCTCGCACACTTTATAATATACCCGTTTAAAGTTCGGTGGGGCAGTGGCGGAATGCCGTGGAGGCGGCGGAATGGTGGCGGAAGAATGGAGAATCAATGGAAACAGCGGAGAGGAGCGGAGAAACGAATGCACAGTGTGAAAAACCGAAGTTTAGCGCTCGGGCGAATTACACAGGAAAACACCAAAAAACAATGAACAGATGAATGGAGTGGGACCCAGCGGAGGCAGAGGGCGAATGAACACAAATCGTCAGATCTGGGAGAAACGGACAGCCACGATGCAATCGCACCATCGCGATCGGAACGCGCAACACAAAAGTTCCGATTGCGATTGACCTTGGAGATGCGATTGAACCAGGACCGTTGATTGCGGGAAGGGACGGACGGCAGAGATTTAATCGGAGGGGGAGACCAGGCGGACTTGCGATCAACGGAGGGTCGTTGGATCGCGGGGAGATCAACGGCTACGATGCAATCAGGAGGCAAACCGAAAGAATTGCGATTGCGATTGGAGGAAATGAGCGATTGAGCGATAGCCGTTGGATCGGCGGGGAGACGAACGGCTGTGATTTAATCGGAGCGTCGGGAGAAGGGCTTGCGATCA
Organism: Pinus albicaulis; assembly: GCA_034641835.2. NCBI lineage: Eukaryota > Viridiplantae > Streptophyta > Pinopsida > Pinales > Pinaceae > Pinus > Pinus albicaulis. The sequence continues at coordinate 196,719 of JAXQQM020083375.1, read as the reverse complement.
GCGATCGGGCGGGAGTGCGATTGAGCGCAGACCGTCCGATCAACCGACATATCAACGGTTGGGACAGTAATCGGAGGGGCAGGTGCGATGGAGCTATGACCGTCAGATCACGGGAGAGTGGACGGCGGAGATGTAATCGGAGCATCTCAATCGGGGCGGCACCATTGAGAGTTCCGATTGCGATTGAGCGGGGCAATGCGATTGAGCACTGACCGTCGGATCGGCGGGGAGATCGACGGTGGGGAACACAATCGGAGGGGAAGGAGCGATTAAGCGCAGACCGTTGATCTCGGGGAAGAAACAGATTGGCCGAGATTTAATCGCGCAGGCGTAAAGGCTTGCGATCAGCGACGGAGGAACAGAGCACTAAGCGCCGACCGTAGGATCGGTGGGAATGGACACCGCGATTAAATCGGGGGACCTAACGCAGGTGCTCGTTGTGACTTGGCGATTGATCGGAGGTGGTTGCGATTAAGTGATGTCCGCCGCATCCGGGTGGATCAACGGTCCAGACGGAGGCTGTGACCTAATGTTAAAATCAAATCGCATCGGGGTTTTTGCCGCGGAGAAGTGGTTTTTCCTCCCCGCCGATGGTTCCGACAGATAAGCGCACGGACTCAAGCGCCTGGTCTCGGCGCGGGGTCACGTGTGGGGAAGTGGTAAGGGGTTTGCGGTAAGGGGCCAGGCCTTATATTAAGGTCGGAAAGTGGGTTTTTTAGCCCATTTAATGGATTTCAGGGCTGGGGAGGGGGAACGCTAGAGAAATAAAGGGGAAAGGAGGACAACGAAGGTTGGGGAGAGAATTTTAAGGGGATTTTGAGGGGATTTGGAGGGTAAATGGGGGAAATAAGGGGGAATAAAGGGGAGATATAATAGAGGCTTTGGGGAATGACAAAAGAGGGAAAAAAGGGGCCTTGGGGCATTTCTTCGCATAGCAGAGAGGCTTTAAAAGGGGAACTAGCAGAGGGGAAACTATCAAAGGGTAAAGGACACAAAGAGGCTTCAAGGAGACTGTGTTTTCAGAGGAAATGCATTCCTTGAAGACTCAACAACAATTTAGTCCCCTACTTGCTTGTCAAAAATTTCATAGGGGGGCTAACAGTGGCTCCACATGGGGATGGCTTCTTTTTGAAGGAGCCAAGAAACCAGAAGATGATCTCTTGGTGTAGGCCAGATGCTTGCTTCTTGAAACCATCCTTTCTTTTCTTGATCAGCTGCCACAAACTATGAAGACAACATATCAGCAGTACAATTCTTCCAAACAACTACCTACCCACACTATAGTCCTATAATTTTTCTTCTTGGGTGCATTTGGACTTGCAGACCCTTTACATCATTAATCTTTACAAAAAAGATAAACCTATTCTACTTCTACCCTTATTGCTCCATGAGACCAGATTAGACTGTTGGTCTCACATGCTTCTCTACCTACACTACTACCTGCTAGGATTAGACTGTCTAGCAGGTTTCTTCTCTACATTTTAAGACAGAAGTTGAAACAACTAACTACATGCTCATAGAGTGAGCTTTATTGAGCTTTTCCTACCTACCCTACTCTACTGACATATTTACAGGTCTAGCTTACAAACATTGTCTTCCAATGTAACCAGTCCACCAAGTGATCCCATGGCTGGTCCTTCTTGCTCAACTCCTTGAGCATGTTGGATAGGCAGGGCAACTCCCACTCCTTTTGTTCAAAAACAGCAGCTTTGAAAAAATTTCTTTGTGTCTGTAACATGCTGCTGAGCAAGACCTTTGATCCTTCTCCCAACGTATGCAGGAAATGTGCATAAGGATCATGAAAAGGTACCTGGCTATGAATGTCTGGCAGGCTGGCTTCGACCAGGATCTCTTCTCCTTCCACTGGATCCAGAAGAGGACTCTCTTGAGAGGGAGAAACTCCCTCATCTTCTGAACTGGAGGACTCATCGTATATTGGGGTTGAGTCCTCTCGGAGCTCCGATATGTTGTGCTCTGAGGTGCAGTGCTCCGTGAAAAGGTCCATGTGTTCTTGAGCAGGGGCGTATTCCTTTGCTTCCTCTTCTTCAGAAGTAAGCTCCTTGCTTTCATCGTGCTCAAGAACCTCTTCTTCGCTTTCCTCCTCTTCTTTTGAAAGGAAAAGCTGCTGGCGTCTATTCTCACCGATGATCTGTGGTAGAGCAGGATGAAGATTCAAAGGATCTTCATCTGCTATTATTCTGTCACAGCCCTCGCCATCAGTGTCATAAATAGGCGGACCTAACCAAGTCAACCATTCTGGGCGGACAACAATTATTTCTTCGTTCTGATCCACAGAGGAGTCTTCTGAAACTGAATCATCAAACTCATAAAAAGGCTGAGCAGGAGCTTGTGTTCTGTAGAAGGTTTCTGGGGCGGACCGCTGGTTTAATATCCGATCAATCTCTTCTTCTGTCAAAAGAGGGATTTCCCTTTCATTATGGACAGAAGCACAACAATCCTCTCTCTCTTGCATTAGCTGACTGGGAGGTGGGACGTCTTCTTGAACCTCTTCTTTCATATCAGATTCTGCCTCTTCCATGTAGTCGTCTGCTTCCTCAAGGCAGCTTTCCCTATCAGCCTTTGCTAATAGGTCCTGATATTCTTTGGTCAGCGTAACACAAGGCATATGTAAGCAATCAGGCAATTCCTGATCACTTTCCTTTTCATCTTCTACAGATTCTTGAGCATCATACAGGTCCTGCTCATCTTCTAAATCTTGAGTTTGTTCTTGCTCTGAAGGAGACATGGGTTGCTCTAAATAGTCGTCATTTGCATTCATATTGGCCATCTGCGTCTCCAGCATTTTGGTAAGCACTTCTGTTATTCTGCATGCTTTATTATACAAAGCATTGTACTTTGCATCCCTATCCATGCTTGGATTCGTGCTTATGCAAAGAAGGCTACTATCTCTTCTCAACCAGTCCAGTGTTCTTCACCAGTGGAGTCATTTGGTCTTTGGATCATAGGGGGTGTGGAGTCGCCAGGTGGATGATTATGACTGTTTGGAGCTAGATGCTGTCCACCATCAGCAATGAAAAGCCAATCTAGAGACAAAGCAGCTCTATCCCCAGTGGAGTCGCCATTATGTTGGGGTTCCCATGTTTTGGCCAGATTGGCAAGACCAAAAGATGAGACAACATCAGAACCACTTTGGGGCCCTAGGATCTAGCCCTCCTGGACCCGGAGAGGGATCTCTCCAAATAGAGCAAAGAATGATGTATCCTTGAAGCTCAAAACAAGATGTTAGGCTAGTTATGAAGCACAAAGAGGGGTTTTAAATGATTTGGTTGAAGGGTTGCTGGGTTGAGTCATGAGATCACAGTCTGGGAAAGAAATGGGAGAAAAGAGACAAGGCAGCAGGACCTTTCAGCAAAGAGGATAGGCCTAGACAGTGACATCCATTGGGCTATGGAGTCATGAGAGGAAATTACTTGCATCCACTAGCCAAGGCTTCCAAAGGGCAAGTCATCTATACTAAAGGATCTTTTTAGATAGATGATGGGGTGGAACATTAAGGAGAGAAGTGGGAGAAGGAAAGACAGCCAAATTTATGTCTATAGATCAGGTCAGAGGTCATTTAACTCCAGACCTGCTTGGACATACTCAAAGGTAGCTCTCAAAGGTGGACAAAGGGGCAGCTTATAGATCGGACCAGAGGTCATTTAACTCCAGGTCTGCTTTAGCGACTCCAAGGAAAAAAACAGAGATAAGATTACAAAGAAATATCTAAGAGGCAAACCCCCAAGTTCATACATCAGCCAGCAGGCAATAACATCCGCTGCACTGGTTAAACCCCACGAATTTACTCTTAGATACACACAAAGCATAAAACATAAAGGTAGGGAGAGCAGACAGCATAGGGCACCTAACAAGGGTGAATCCTATACCATTATTCTGATGCCTACCAGCAGAACATGAAACAGTATGAAAATGTAATGAACAGAGTAAAGAAACACATCACCAATAGTAATAGACCAGGATCCTGTGAAATGTGCTCTGATTAACAAATGCAAAACCAGTCATGTACAATAAGCTCAATGGCTGTTACAGTCCAGACTTCTCCTCCCAGCCTATTACATACAAACTACTCTGCAACTCTCTCCCAAAACTGTTCTAACAGTCAAAATGGAACCTTCTAACAACAATATCCCAGCAAGGCAACAACAACCTTTACATTATGTTCTCGGGATCTTTATAGGAGAAGAGGAAGAAACAGAGGTAGGATATATAATAAATGAATCTCATTAAGACAAAGGAGGCTTTAAGTGTTCACGCCCATATCGCTTAACAGGCGTAATGCGCATCAGATAGCCTTGTAGATCGTTTGGAGGCTCACAAGCCGATTTTGACCTCTCGGTGTTTCTATGGAGTCCTTCGTGATGTCGAGCTCCGTGCTAGCCATGATGAAATAATGAATCCAGGTGGATGATCCGCAGTTCTTCATGCGCGACATCGCTCGCTCGACGGGGCCTTAGAAGCTTCCGTCGTGCTAAGAATCGCTATGGGCTCAATGGAGCATGGGGATTGGGAGAAGGCCTCGTCCGGAAGAAAATGTACTATGCCGATATCACAGATAAGACTTTTGCGTGTGCGTTGGTTCAAACTTTTCGAATCCTTTGACTGCGGGATTAGACGTCAATGACACCTATAATGCGCATTAATCCCTTTTGAATTCGGACTCTGCTGCTTTGCATGGTCGCTGAATCGGCCTCTCTGCACTATCTGCACACTTTATAATATACCTGTTTAAAGCCCGGGCAGTGGTGGCGGAATGACGTGGAGGCGGCGGAATGGTGGCGGAAGAATGGAGAATCAATGGAAACAATGGAGAGGAGCGCAGAAACGAATGCACAAAGTGTGAAAACTAAAGTTTAGCGCTTTCTAAGCACCACACAGGAAAACACCAAAAAACAATGAACAGATGAATGGAGTGGGACCCAGCGGAGGCGGAGGGCGAATGAACACAAACCGTTAGATCTGGGAGAAACGGACGGCCACGATGCAATCGCATCATCGCGATCGGAGCGCACAACACAAAAGTTCCGATTGCGATTGACCTTGGAGATGCGATTGAACCAGGACCGTTGATCGCGGGAAGGGACGGACGACGGAGATTTAATCGGAGGGGGAGAGCAGGCGGACTTGCGATCAGCGGAGGGTCGTTGGATCGCGGGGAGATCAACGGCTACAATGCAATCAGGAGGAAAACTGAAAGAATTGCGATTGCGATCAGAGGAAATGAGCGATTGAGCGATAGCCATTGGATCGGCGGGGAGACGAACGGCTGTGATCTAATCGGAGCGTCGGGAGAAGGGCTTGCGATCAGCGATCGGGCGGGAGTGCGATTGAGCGCAGACCGTCCGATCAACTGATAGATCAACGGTTGGGACAGTAATCAGAGGGGCAGGTGCGATGGAGCGATGACCGTCAGATCACAGGAGAGTGGACGACGGAGATGTAATCGGAGCATCTCAATCGGGGCGGCACCATTGAGAGTTCCGATTGCGATTGAGCGGGGCAATGCGATTGAGCGCTGACCGTCGGATCGGCGGGGAGATCGACGGTGGGGAACACAATCGGAGGGGAAGGAGCGATTAAGCGCAGACCGTTGATCTGGGAAGAAACAGACGGTCGAGATTTAATCGGGGCAGAGGCAGAAAGGCTTGCGATCAGCGATCGGAGGAATAGAGCAATTAGGCGCTGACCGTAGGATCGGTGGGAGAATGGACAGCCGCGATTAAATCGGGGGATCGCAATCGGAGGTGCTCTGTTGTGACTTGCGATTGCGATCGGGAGGTGGTTGCGATTAGCGGATGGCCGTCAGATCTGGGTGGATCAACGGTCCAGATCGGAGCGGGGACTTAATGTTAAAATCAAATCGCATCAGGGGTTTTTGCCGTTATAAAGGGTTTTTCCTCCCGCCGATGGTTCCGATTGCGATAAGCGCCGGGACTCAAGCACTTGGTCCTGGCGCGGGGTCACATGTGGGGAAGTGGTTAAGGGGTTTGCGGTAAGGGGCCAGGCCTTATATTAAGGTCGGAAAGTGGGTTTTTTAGCCCATTTAATGGATTTCAGGGCTGGGGAGGGGGAACGATAGAGAAATAAAGGGGAAAGGAGGACAACGAAGGTTGGGGAGAGAATTTTAAGGGGATTTGAGGGGATTTGGAGGGTAAATGGGGGAAAGAAGGGGGAATAAAGGGGAGAGAAAACAGAGGCTTTGGGGAATGACAAAAGAGGGAAAAAAGGGGCCTTGGGGCATTTCTTCGCATAGCAGAGAGGCTTTAAAAGGGGAACTAGCAGAGGGGAAACTATCAAAGGGTAAAGGACACAAAGAGGCTTCAAGGAGACTGTGTTTTCAGAGGAAATGCATTCCTTGAAGACTCAACAACAATTTAGCCCCCTACTTGCTTGTCAAAAATTTCATAGGGGGGCTAACAGGCTCCACATGGGGATGGCTTCTTCTTGAAGGAGTCAAGAATTCAGAAGATAAATCTTTGGTGTAGGCCAGATGCCTGCTGCTTGGCACATCCTTTTCTTTCTTTAGATCAGCTACCACAATATGAAGACATTACATCAACAGAAAAAATTTCCCAATCAACTACCTACCCACACTACAATCCTAATCATTTTTTCTTCTTTTAGGGTGCATTTGAGCTAGCAGACCCTTTACATCATTTTATTTTTGCAAATAGAAAATAAACCTATTCTAAATCTACCCTTATTGCTCCGTGAGATCAGATTAGACTGTTGGTGTCATATGTTTCTCTACCTAAACTATATCTGCTAGGATTATACTGTCTAGCAGATTTCTTCTCTACATTCTAAGACAGAAATTGGAAACAGTCAAGCCAGGATTAGACTGTCTGACTTGCTGGACTTTGCAGAAATTAGAAACAACTAACTACATGCTCACAGACTGAGCTTTATTGATCTTTTCCTACCTACCCTACTCTAACTGAAATATTTACAGTCTAGCTTACAAACAATGTCTTCCAATGTAACCAGTCCATCAAATGATCCCATCGCTGGTCTCTCTTGCTCAATTCCTTGAATAGGCTGGATAGGCAGGGCAGCTCCCACTCTTTTTGTTCCACAAAAATAGCTACAAAAAATTTTCTTTCTGTCTGCATCATGCTGCTCAAAAAGACCTCTGATCCTTCTGAAAATGTTTGCAGGAAATGTGCATAACGATCATGATATGATACCTGGTGATGAATATGTGGCAGGCAGGCTTCAACCAGGATTTCTTCTTCTACCACTGGATCAGGGACATGACTCTCTTGAGGAAGAGAATCTCCCTCATCTTCTTCATTTTCTGAATTGGAGGACTCATCATATATGGCAGCTCTATCCCCCTGGAGCTCTGGTATATTCTTCTCTGAGGTGCTGAGCTCTGTGAGAAGGTCTATGTATTCTTGACCAGAGGCTTGTTCCATTGCTTCCTCTGTTTCAGAAGAAGGCTCATTACTTTCAGCTTGCTCAAGAATCTCTTCTTTACTTTCTTCCTCCTCCTCTGAAAGGAAAGACTGCTTATTTCCAATCTCACTGATGATCTGTGGTAAAGCAGAATGAAGATCCAAAGAATCTTCATCTGCTATTATACTATCATAGCTCTCCCCATCAGTATCATAGATAGGCTGACTGGTTTCATTACTTCTCTGAAATTGCTGGCTCTGATCTTCCTCCCATGAATCTAAGGATGATGGTCCTGCAAGCTCGACTTTCCTTTGAAAACCCTCATTTTCAAACAGATCATAAATAGGGAAATCATAACTGTAAGTAATGTCACCCACCAAACCTTCTGGATTTTCAGCAGGTCTTTCTTCGTCCTGATCTGCAGAGGAGTCTTTCAGATCTGTATCATCAATATCATAAGATGACTGGGCAAGAGTGTGTGTTCTATAAAATATTTCTGAGATGGATTTCTGATTCAATATCTGATCAACCTCCTCTTCTGTCAAAAGAGGGGTCTCCCTCTCATCGTGGACAGAAGAACAACAGTCCAATTTCTCTTGTATTAGCTGATTTGGAGGCGGGATGTTTTCTTGATCTTTTTCTGATTCAGACCAATCCTCATGAACCTAATGATACTCAGTTAGACTACAAGGCTCATGAATGGTTCCTTCTTCCACATCAGATTCTGCATCTTCTATGTGGTCTCTTGTTTCCTGAAAGCAGCGTTCCCTATTAGCCTTTGCTATTAGGTCCTGATTTTCTCTAGTCAGCGTAACACAAGGCACAGGTAAGAAATCAGACAGTTCCTGATCACTTTCCCCTTCATCTTCAATAGATCCTTGGGCATCATACATGTCTTGCTCATCTTCTAGGTCCTGAGTTTGTTCTTGTTCTGGGAGATGCATGGGATGTTCTAAATAATCCTCATTTGCATTCAGATTAGCCATATACATCTTCAGCACTTCACCAAATGTTTCTGTTATTTCACATAATTGATCATACAAAGCATCATACTTTGTATCCCTGTCCATGTTTGGATTCATGCTTTGCAAAGAAGGCTACTGCTTCTTCTCAACCAATTCAGAGTCCTCCACTAGTGGATTCATTAGGTTTTCTAGGAGTTATGGAGTGTGGAGTCACCAGGTGGATGTATATGGATGCTTGAAGCATGATGCTGTCCACCATCAGCAATTAAATGCCAATCTAACTAGAGATCTTGGGTCTTTTGAGTGCCTAAGAATGTTTAAGGTGAAATGCACTCAAGATTCCCCAGCGGAGTCGCCATTATGTTGGGATTCCCATGTTTTGGCCAGATTGGCAAGACCAAAAGATGAGACAACATCAGAACCACTTTTGGGCCCTAGGATCTAGCCCTCCTGGAACCGGAGAGGGATCTCTCCAATAAAAAAAATAATGATATATCTTTGAAGCTTAAATTGAGGTGTTAGGCTAGTTATGAAGCACAAAGGGGGGTTTTAAATGATTTGGTTGGTTGGTTGCTGGGTTGGTCATGAGATCATAGACTGAGAAAGTGATGGGAGAAAAGAAAAAAACAGAAGGATGTTTCAGCAAAAAGGATAGGTCAAGAAAGTGCCATCCATTGGGCTATGGAGTCATGAAAGGAGAATTACTTGCAACAACTAGCCAAGGCTTTCAGAGGGAAAGTCATCTACACTAAATGATCTTTTTAGATAGATGATGGGATGAAACATTAAGGAAGAAAGTGAAAGAAGGAAATCAACCCAATTTCTGTCTATAGATTAGGCCAGAGGTCATTTAACTCCAGACCTACTCGGACACACTCAAAGGCATCTTTCAAAGAAGGGATGAAGGGGAAGCTTATAGATCAGACCAGAGGTCATTTAACTCTAGGTCAGCTTTAGCATGCTCCAAGGAAAAACAAAGATAAGTTTAACAAATAGACCTTAGAAAGGCTAGCTGGTCACACAAGGATCCTAGTGGATAGGGCTAACTTTAATCCCCAGTGTTCCCAAATCTTCCAGCTTAAACCCAACAAGAACATCTAAGGACAGATTCATTTAATCCATACATCAGCTAGTAGGCAATAACATCCACTACACTGGTTAAATTAACTAAAACCAACCCTTAGATAACAAATAAGAAGAAAACATCTAAGGCAAGGAGAGCAGAAGCATAGGGTGCCTAACAAGGGCAAATCCTATGCTAGATTTCTGATGCAAGCCAGTAGAAAAATGAACAACATGAAATGTAATAAACAAAGTAAGAAAAACATCACCAATAGTAATATACCAGGATCCTGTGAAATGTGCTTGATTAATGATGCAAAACTAGTCACATACTCTGAGCTCAATGGCTATTACAGTCCAGACTTCTCCTCCCAGCCTACTACATAACAACTGCTCTGCTAATCCCTCCCAAAACTGCTCTAACATTCAAACTGAATCCCTCTAACTACAATGGCAGCAGCCCAAAAACAACCCTTTACAATTTGATCTTGGGAATTCTTATAAGAGAAGGAATAACAATGGTCGTTGAAAAATTAAATGCAACATTAAATCTCTGAAATAGTAGGAGGGCCGAGGCTCCATTTGGTTTTAATTTTGAGCTTTTATCTTTTGCGCTTTTCAGATGTAGAAGTGATCTTCATCGGGCTGCAATTTACTTAGGGTATGTCTTTGATTTACTTTCTGTAGCCCTTTGTAGAATTATGGTGAGTAAACTGAGGTGTATGGACAATGGTGGGATCTGCCATACTGTATAACTAATGCACTGGCAGTGTAGGACTGTCGTCAGGGTGGAAATTTCTTTAGGAACATGACGTAGGATAAAAGCTGCATGGGTACTTTGTCCTTGCATGGAGAAAACATTCTGCTGATGTAGAAACCCTGATATACTGATTTTCCGTGTTGTATCTTCTGTGTAATCCATGGGTCTTCAATCTGATGCTTTACCTTTAAATCTCTGAACATAAGGTTTAAATACCTTCGTTTGCGTGCCTTAAGCTCTCTGGTGCTCCATTTAAATCTCTGTCTACAGTCTCTGTGCTTTTAATGGCCTTGGGAAGATTGTACCGATTTTTCAATCCTGTTCTTTAAATGGAAGTCATGTCCATAACCTTCCCAGACTTTGCTCCATAATTTCAGCCTCTGTGCATGGTCTTCTTCGATTTCCCGGTCACTGTAACAGAGACTGTGCATCATGGTGGTGATTTACTATTGATAACCCTGCAAAATACAAACACAGGTTAAGAAAACGATGGAGGGGTCAGATGATGCGGATGACTGCGGGACTGCGAAGAAATGGTGGAGAATGTTGTGGAATGGTGGAGAACAGAGATGGCGCAAGCTTGGCGGAATGCGGAACAATTATACATAAAAACCTTATAAACCTCGAACTTTGAACGAATTCATGCAATAGGATGGTGGAGGTATGGTGAGACACGTGGAGGTGACGTGGCGGGACCGGTTGACAGCGGAATAGTCAACAATGGGGGGAAGACAAATGCGGACCATCCAATCCTAGGAGGAGATCGACGGTGAAACACTACGGAGGGCGATTGAATGTGGACCGTCGATCTGCAAATTAGATCGATGACGGAGATTGACTGGATGGTGCGCCATACCCTGAGTTATCGCATGCACATCTGAGCTAACGATCGCGCATCTTCGGCGAGCGATAGCTGTTGGATGGCCCGCCCCAGATCGGACGGTCCATGGCAATATTGCTGGGCATCCGTGTCCGAAAAATAATGCATGATGGATGGTGGTTAATGCGTGAGGATGGTGGTTTTGAAATAGTATAGGAGGACGTGTGTCGCGCGATGTGTGGAATCGCTGGTTGATGAGAAAATACCGCCAACCGCCTGAAAGCGGTGCGATAGAAACCGCCTGGTTTTTGAACAGTGAAAGCGGGTGGGGACCACTGGGACGGGCGGATTCCACACCGTCGGATCTATACAGATCAACGGTTGAAAACACGCCCGATATGAATGAACTGCGAATCGTCGGATCTGGCAGGTAAATGGACGGTTAAGATGCGGTGAACGGGTTGGGCCATGGGGACAGCGGAGCTTGCAATAGCCGTACGATCAATACTAATCAACAGTTCAACCTTCGCCCAATACATCTTTACGTTAAGTGCTCCTGTGGGCTTGCGGGTGGTTCTAGCGCCCAGGTCACATGAGGGGAAATGGTCCAGGGGCTGGCAGAAAAGGGGCTGAGCCTTATTATAAGGTCGGAAAGTGGGTTTCTAACCTTTTTAATGCATTTCAAGGCCTAAGGAGGTAATGATAGGGAGATTAGAGGGGAAAATGGGAAAAAAAAAAGGCAAGGGTGGGATTTCATGGGGATTTTGGGGAGAATTAGGAGGGTAAGGGGGGATTTAGGGAGAACAAAGGGGACTTTGTCAAAAAAGGGGAAGATAGATAGAAAGAGGCATTCTGCAGAGGAAAAAGGGGGTAAATGAAGGCCTTTAGGAGCACAAGTTTTTGCAATCAGAGGGTCTTTATAAATAGAAATCAGCAGAGGGGATTATCAAAGGCAAAGGCCCAGGAGACTTCAAGGATGATGTGTCTCAGGGCAGATGCATTCCTTGAAGGCTCAAAAAACAATTTAGCCCCCTACTTTTCTTTGTCAAAAATTTGTAGGGGGGCTAACAGATGGCACACTGTTGGAATCAAGAGGTGCCTTTGGGGGATTAGCTACACTTTGGTCAACTAACACATGGCATAAAAAAGGCACTGTATTAAATCAAGTCTGGCTCAAAAATTTATTAGAAAACAACAGAAATCAACAGAAATTAGTAGAGAATCATTGTGTACAATGTGTACAGCCCAAATCACTACAGAGAAAAAGAGTTATGCTGGAATTACTTAAAGGAAGATATTAACAATGAAGAAAAAAATAACATCATAATGGGAGGAGACTTTAATCTAATCCTACATTCGAATGAGAAAAGAGGAGGTTGTTTTGGGGATGATCCATTCAAAAGATAGCTTGAAAACGTAATGCAAGAACAGGAACTGGTGGACATAATGCCAAAGAATAGCAGATATACATGGAATAACAGGATAATAGGAAAAGGCAATATTATGGAAAGGCTTGATATGATTTTAGTAGCTGTCACACTCCTCTCACAATTTTCCTCAGCATCTGCTAATGTGCTCACCTTCACTGCATCGGATCATTATCCTATCACCCTTACACTTGTTGATTAGCACCCTCTTGGGCTCATTCCATTCAAGTACAACCCACTATGGAACGAAATTTAGGTCGCAAATCAGATGGTGTGAAATTTGTGGCTTCAACACATTGAAGGATCGCCAATATTCATATGGGAGACCAAACTGAAAAAGACAAAACATGCTTTAAAATATTGGGAGAAAATTCATTATAAGGAACCTGATAAGATCAAAGTAGAAATTAAAGTGAAACTGAAGGATGTCTATTCCACTATAGACTCTCAAGGCCCAAGTCAAGACATCCTTAATCAGGAAAATGACCTCTAGTGGCAGCTTCATCGTATAAATAGGAAAGAGGAGGCGAAATGGCGCCTTAAATCTAGAAACTTATGGCTCCAAGTTGGTGATAAAAATACAACCTTCTTTTACAAGAAATCCACTGTGCGCAAAGCTAAAAACAACATTTCTTCCATCAAAGATGAAACAGGGAATATACAAACCGATCAAAAAGAAATAAAATGAGTTGCAACTGCGCATTTTAAAGACCTCCTCATTGAGATCAGCATGCCTAAAGATTACTTGGACCTGCTTCAGTACCTCTCGCCTCTGATCACTGAAGAGATTAACAACTCACTCAACAGAGAAATAGCAGAAGATGAGGTCGAAAATGTTATTTGGACCATGCACTACGATAAAGCCCTAAGACCAGACGGGTTTCTGATATCTTTCTATAGAGCTTATTGGGATCTCATTAAAAAAGACCTTATGAAAATGATACAGTGGGCACATCTGAAAAAAATAAAATAAAATTGGTGGATATACTAACTCTACCTTCCTAGCCCTTATACCTAAGAAAATAAACCCTTTACCTTTTCTAGATTCATACCTATCCCTCTTTGCAATGTCTCATACAAGCTCATCACAAAATCTTGGCCACTCGCCTCAAGCCTCACATGAAAAATATCATCTCGGAGAACCAAGGAGGATTCATATCTCAATGATAAATCTCTGACTCTATCCTCCTTGTTCAAGAAGCTATCCATTTCAGCATATCTTGAAATGAAAAAGGCTTCATCCTAAAGCTAGATCTTTCCAACGCATTTGATAGGGTCAGACACTCCTTTCTCTTTGCTGATCTACAAAAATGGGATTCGATCAAAGCTTTCTTGACTTCATCAAATCCTGCATCTCTGGGCCCTGGATATCTCCACTCATATACGGAAGACCAGCTCCATACTTCCAATCCACAAGAGGACTTCGGTAAGGCTGCCCCCTCTCTCCCTACTTGTTCATTCTTATGGCAGAATCCTTTAGTAGAGCTCTGGATCATATGAGACGGGTGGGTCTCATAACAGGTGTAAAATATGGCAATGGAGTTCGAAATATGAATCATTCCCAATTTGCGGATGACACTTTGTTAATGGGAGGAGCATCCAATATTATTGAACATCATTTTAAAAATGCATTGGATAAATTTATGCTCTTCTCTGGAGGCCTGATCAACCACATCAAAAGCTGTGTCTATGGCTGGAATGCTTCTAGCCAATATTTGCACAACATTGCCAATATCTTTGGGGTACCTTGTAAGCAAAATTGGGATCATTTTACTTACTTAGGTATGTCGGTAAGTATCAAATATTTGAAAGCTGAGGTCTGGAATGTTACTATTGATAAAATGAAGAGGAAAGTTCATCAATGGGGCTCCTCTTGGCTCAATCTCACAGGTCATCTCATTCCTCTTAAATTTGGGTTATTTTCCCTTCCCCTATATCAATTCACTCTTCTGCAAGCCCCTGTGAGTTTTCATATTAAAATTGGAGCAATCATCAGACATTTCTTATGGCAAGGAGGAAAACATGACAAAAAAAATATAATCTCGTCAAATGGAATCAAGTAATACAAGATCATGAGCATGAAGGCATTGGAGTTCACTCTCCCAAACTCATGAATAGAAATTTTGGAGGGAAGATTGTGTGGAGATTTATCAATGGGAACTAGACTTGGTGGAAAAAAGTGTTGAAAGTAAAATATTTAAATTTTTCCTGGCAGAAAATCTTGCAACAAGAAATCCCCAATAAACCCTGTTCCAAAATCTGGTCTTCACGTAAAAAAGCCATCGCTCTTCTAGCTCAAAATATTTCAAAAGTTCCGAAAGGAGGAAACACTATTAATATTGGAATGGATCAGATTATGGGAAAAATTCCCATCATGGATAGGCTTGATACTTAGAACATTCTCCACTACTACAGCAACATGGGCCTCAAATTTCTGAGTCAATTTTCAAAATGGGATACACAAACCCAAATGTGGATTGGATTGAACTTCCCGAACATTCCTCCTCACCTCAAAGATGAGCTCAGAAATTTGTAATCCCATCTACATGGATTAGCTCATATTAAAAAATATAGCATCGATGGATTCCATTTGGACCCTTCAGGTAATGCCTACACCATCAATTCATCATATCATTACCTATGCAAAGAGCATTATCCAGCGACAATCTGGCCAGTATGGAAGACTGTCTGGCAGTTAGAAGCAATTCCTAAGATAAAATTCTTTATCTTGATTATGTTGAGAGGTAAAGTTCTAACTTTAGAAAACCTCAAAAAAAGAGTCGTTATAGGACCTTCTATTTTCCCAAACATTCAAAATGCAGAGGAAAAAATCTCTCATCTCTTCATCTGGTGCCCCTTCGCCATACACTGTTGGATAGAGCTCACCAATTATTTTCAACCCAATAGCACTCCTCCGAGCTCGGTATCTGAGATGCTTCTTTCTTGGAAAACTAGTTTTCCTTGTAAAAATAAGAAGAACAAAATATCATGGAGGGTTTGGAACACTCTACCATATGTGGTCTTGTGGAATATATGGCTCTCCTGGAAAAAAAATATTTTCAGAGGCAAAGATCCATCCTACAGGAAACTTTGTAATAAAACTTGGAGTCTAACTCTTGAAGCTATTTCTGTTAAAAGAGATTACATGATTGATCCTAATGATATGTGTGTGGAGGAAAATATATTCCTTCGTGACCTTTTGATTAGAAGAAATAAGAGTAACCCCTCACCTAAAACTCATTGCAAATCCGATATCATCTGGAAAATTTGACTCAGAGAGAAGGAATTCAGGGATTGGATCAAGGACAGTGGTAGGCCCACTCTATTTTTTGACGGTGCTTCGAAATCCAATCCAGGAATAGCTGGGGCTGGTGGCAGCATAATAAATGAAAATGGGGATCCTCTCTTAACATTTGAATGGAGTCTGGGCTCTCTATCTAATAAAAGAGCAAAGGCTCTCGCTCTATTTCAAGGCTTAGTCCAACTGAAGAAGCTCAAAATAAAAAAACGCCATGATACTTGGAAACTCAGCAATCATAATTCATTTTATGGTTCACAAATGTCCTGTCACCAATGTAGCTCATGACCAAGTAATCAGCATATTGTGTATCCTCTTACAAGAAATGAAAGAAGTCTCATTCTTTCACATCCTTCGTATCCACAACAGAGAAGCATATCTTTTGGCAAATCAAGCCTGCGCCCGATCTCTGGGTCAATTGATGTGCAACAATTCTATGTATCAAACACCCTTGCCTTAATCATGATCTTCACTGCAAAAAGATATATTTTTATCTCCAACCCTAGCATTTCTGACTTCTCTTGTGTCAATTTTACACCTTATTGTTCCATTCCCATGACCCATTCACCTTGGACTTCACACAACAAGGCGCCTCCTCATCTGTGCATTTCTATTTATTCCACGATCCCATGCCTTCTGCATCATCCTCTTTATTTCCTTGAATGTTTAGCCTCTTCTTCACAGCGATCAACGCCCCTCCTGATCTCTACTCCTGGGTATAGCAGTGGATCGTAGAGCCCCTGTGTTTGTTTGCAGGTTGGTGCAGTCTTCTAGCTTCGTCTTCGACCTCTTTGGCCTCGACACTCTCCAATCAGCATGGCTGAAAGTGAAAACTATTTTCACTGCATGGATTTGCAGGCAGAGATCGAACAAATTCATGCTCACCAGAAGACTATCAACACAAATCTGAAGGATGATGTTAAAGCCCTTGAGGACAGGCACTAGGCTGATGTTAACTTGTTTCTCTCAAGGGTCTCTTCTCTTCAAGCACAGTTCGAAAATCTTTCAAACAAGTGCGCTCATGCTGAAGAATCGATTCAAATCCTAAAATACATGATAGAAAAATGCACTTCCCCTAGTAATAGTTCCAAAAACATAAGGAATGCGAGGAATGATGAAAATCTCGAGAACTCTACTACACGCCAAATCAGCCACATAATATTTCCTAATCTACCTCTCTCTCCTCAGCATGACTTTTAAATATGTATTACTTCTTTCACAGTTTGTCCGTATCTATAAATTTTCAGTATTTTTGTTCCTCTCAAATATTAGAATCAAATGAAATGTAATACATAGTTGTAGTTGCTCCCTTCACTGCACAACAAGCAGATTTTCATGTAATTTTGGATCTTTTTCTCGCTTCTTCTTTTTGGAATACAAACTAGCAATTTATTTTGTCAAAAAAAAAAAGATAAAACTTTCACTATTTTATCATCCTATCTAGTCATGACTGGCCCACCACTCCCGGAAGACCCATCACGAGCTCAAGCCATTTATTTTAACCCTAACTTGTCACCCATTTTTTCACCATGTCTTGCCTTTTGGCCCAAATCCTCTATTTTTTTTACTTACAAAATTCCAAACTACCACCTAAACCTACCAATCAAATAACTTTGTTGTCTCTTCCATAATACTCTCAAACATTGATTGTTTCTGTAGGCCCTTTGGATAGTCAATTATGTTGGATCTTAGGTCTTCAATATAATAAGCTTATCATAGATCCTATATTGTACTTGGTGATCCCTATTTCTAAGTCTCTGTCCAAAGTCCAAGTCCAAGAAAGCCCCCATTAGGTCACCTAAGGTTTCACTAAGTCATAGCATGGATTTGCTGCCCAACAAGTCATGTCATCCTACATGAAGAGATTGTATTCAAAGAGTAATAAAATCAAGCAATTTGATCCAAAGTCATTCAAGAAAAGCCTCCTTGGCTTAGAGCACAAATACTGCAAGGGACATCAGCCCTTGTTCACATTTCTACAATGAATAGCCAAGGTGGCCAACAAATTTGTTCTCACCAGAAGACTATCAATGCAAATCTGAAGGATGATGTTAAAGCCCTTGAGGACAGGCACTAGGCTGATGTTAAATTGTTTCTCTCAAGGGTCTCTTCTCTTCAAGCACAGTTCGAAAATCTTTCAAACAAGTGCGCTCATGCTGAAGAATCGATTCAAATCCTAAAATATATGATAGAAAAATGCACTTCCCCTAGTAATAGTTCCAAAAACATAAGGAATGCGAGGAATGATGAAAATCTCGAGAAGTTTACTACACGCCAAATCAGCCACATAATATTGCCTAATCTACCTCTCTCTCCTCAGCATGACTTTTAAATATGTATTACTTCTTTCGCAGTTTGTCCGTATCTATAAATTTTCAGTATTTTTGTTCCTCTCGAATATTAGAATCAAATGAAATGTAATACATAGTTGTAGTTTCTCCCTTCACTGCACAGCAAGTAGATTTTCATGTAATTTTGGATCTTTTTCTCGCTTCTTCTTTTTGGAATACAAACTAGCAATTTATTTTGTCAAAAAAAAGAAGATAAAATTTCACTATTTTATTGTCCTATCTAGTCATGACTGGCCCACCACTCTCGGAAGACCCATCACGAGCTCAAGCCATTTATTTTAACCCTAACTTGTCACCCATTTTTTCACCATGTCTTTCCTTTTGGCCCAAATCCTCTGTTTTTTTTACTTACAAAATTCCAAACTACCACCTAAACCTATCAATCAAATAACTTTGTTGTCTCTTCCATAATACTCTCAAACACTGATTGTCTCTGTAGGCCCTTTGGATAGTCAATTATGTTGGATCTTAGGTCTTCAATATAATAAGCTTATCATAGATCCTATATTGTACTTGGTGATCCCTATGTCTAAGTCTCTGTCCAAAGTCCAAGTCCAAGAAAGCCCCCATTAGGTCACCTAAGGTTTCACTAAGTCATAGGATGGATTTGCTGCCCAACAAGTCATGTCATCCTACATGAAGAGATTGTATTCAAAGAGTAATAAAATCAAGCAATTTGATCCAAAGTCATTCAAGAAAAGCCTCCTTGGCTTAGAGCAAAAATGCTGCAAGGGACATCAGCCCTTGTTCACATTTCTACAATGAATAGCCAAGGTGGCCACCGGCAATAAGAAGAGGTAAGGTAACAAGATTTAATCATCACCAGGAGGCAGACATAAACAAGACAAAAGCAACAGGCCTATAGGTAAAATAGAATCAGGGTTTGTTTTGGTTGATTAACAAAACAGTGGTGACAAGCAAGAAAAAATCTCAGAGATTACAAGGACAGAAGCCACATGTCTAGGGTTTTGCCAAAAATAGCATTTCTTCACCTACACTAAAAGGAGAAAAGACAAAGAGTATCAGTTTAAAAGGGATCATCTTACCAAAGGGTAAAAAACAGAGTTTTTTAAAATAAGATCAAAGGTTGGGCATAAGTTATTATCAAAACGGCCTAAGAAGCAAGTGTGCCCCTGGTTTTCATCTCAGCAGCAGACCCCCAACAAAGGCTTCCTTTTCAAAAAAAATTTCTACAAAATATGACAGAGACATAAGTAAACATTTTTGCCAAAAAAATGTCAAAAGTGTGTGTTAGCCACCTATAAAATTTGTTATAGCAAAAGGTGGCTAAGATTTTTTGAGCCTTCAAGGAACAAATTTTATTACTAAAAATTATTGGCTCTTGAAGACTCTTGAAGGCCTCATGCCTCTGTCCAAATATTCATTGCTGTTTTCATTTTATACTAAGAAATTCTGCTGATTTCATGAGAAAAGACTGCTACAAAATCATCATTTTCCCCCTCCCCGCACTTGAAAATAGCCTTCATTTGCTCCCCTTTTTTCTCCATAAAACTCCTTTGTTTTCATGATTCCTCTTCTTCCCCTCATGAAAATCACTTTTACAAAGTTAAAGACTCACTCTTTAACCTTACCGAAACCCCCAAATCCATTAAAAACTCTAAAAAAAAGTCATAATTTTTTTTTATTACTAAGGACTCAAGCCCCCTTGGGCTAAGTCCTAACCACTTCTCCCACATGCCCACACACTGGAACCAAGCGCTAACCCTGTTTGGCGCTCATCGCATCGGAAAGATCCAAGTGCGCAAGTCTTTTGCCATGTTTCGAAAGTTCCGATGTGATTAGCCTTTGTATTTAAAACCCTTGATCATATTATTTTTCATATAAACCGTAGGCCCGCCTTCCGCACTTAAAACCTTGAAAAATCCATTCTCGATCCATTTTTTCCTTTGTAAATACAAAAAACCATCTATCCAAAGTTTTGATCTAAAAAACCAAAACCACGTGGTTAAATGAAAATGGTTAGATTAAAAAGACCGATCGCGCAATCGCATCAGAGAAAAATATAATGGGTTGATTGAAAGACCCGCATCAAAAGTTCCGATGCGATTGGGTCATATATATAAACTCTGCCCCCTGCCTTGCTGCTCCATATAACTTTCACCCGGGACCAAGTGTTAAAGATCTCAGGGACTTAATCGCATCGCAAGATTCCAGTGGGTTGATTGAAAAGCCCAAGCCTGAGGCTCCGATTGCGATTGGCCCTTTGTTATGAAAAGCCCCGGGCCCATCATATTCCATAAACCCATGGCCCCGCAAATGGGCACCTTTTCATATATACATTTTTCCGCCCCGATCCACCAAAACCTTTGTTTTATTTAAGTTTTTGGGGTTTTTGAATAATATAAGGGTTTTCCGTCGGTTCTTTCTAAAAAATAATCCCCGCCATTGATCGTAAGCCAATCAAATGGCCAGTGCTCAATCACATCAGAGTTTTTCATCGCATACCTTTGTTTTCTCCCTCCGATCATCCATTCCCCTGATTCATTCCCCACCGTTGATCTGATCCTCAAATTGACGGCCAGCGCTTAATCGTATCGCATTTTTACATCGAGGCCAGTTGAGTGTTGCCTCCGATTGCGATCCTTTGATTGAATCTGGACTGTCCACGTGTCTAGATCGGACGGTCCAAAGTCACTCCGACTCGTTCATTTCCCCGCTCTTCTTTAACCTCCTCTAAATAAATCTCCACCGTCGGATGATTACCATCCAATGGCCACGCTCCTCCCCGAAGCCTCCAAAGAAGTTAAACCTAAAAACGCAGGATTTTCTAATATTTAGTGTATTTTGTAGGGATTAATGGTTTTCCATTTGTTCGAAAGAAATGCCGAAGGCCGGGAAAGAATTTTCCCGTGCCTTTGATTTATCAATGGAGACCATTCGCAAGGGTCAGATTCAACGTTTTATCAATGCTTCATGGGCATTGATGCCTTTAAAGCCCAGCGTGGCCCTGCACATCGACAAGAGACTGTTTTATTAAAAACACAGTTTAAAGAGTATCAGTGTTGAAGACAGAGCACAACAGAAATAGAAGATTGAAGACAAATTTGGGAATCACGACCAAGAATGATTATCAAAAGCCTTATTCCCAGAGTTAAAAAACAATTAAAGAAAATCATAAGTGTTTAAAATACAGAAAGGCCTCTGCGGCCTCAATTGAGGCGAATTGATTCCTTAGCTACCATAAATGCCACCTGTGCCTCAAACCATTCAAACAGAGGCCGAAGTTATTGATCCAACAAAGATATTTGCCTCAGCGCAGCCAAAGATTAAATTTTGCCAGAGAATTCAATGAAAAAAATATCTGCAGAGTTACTCCAACATAACGCAGAGCCTCAAAGTCAACAAAAGCTCCCATCGAGCTTAATCTTAAATGAAAAACAGTTAATATAGACAGACCACCTGTAAACTTTTCCATCGAGCCCCTCAAAGGCCGAGAAGTCTTGAATCTATATTAATTGTTCTAAGAGATCTTTTATCAGATCTCACCTCCTCATTCTTCTATAAATACCTCTGTAGAAGATGAGAAACGGTTGGTTGCAGAACTTCAAAATACATTTGAGCTTAAACTTATGATTTTAAATAGTGTTCACTGGCCCTTGGAGCTCTGCTTGTGATAGATTAGTTAGGATGAATAGTGAAGATGATTGCTGAACTGAAACATTGGACTTGAAGACTGTAACTGGTTTGACATCAATAACAAGTTGTTTCTTGGGATCCTGGTCTATATCATTAGTGAAGTGCCCCTCTCTTTGTTATTGTTTTCCTTCTATGTATGTCATATTGTTCACTATTCTCTGATAAAGAACAACATTTATAGAGTTAGGAGCTACTGTATATCAATAACCTTCCCTGACTGAAAAGCTTTATCTCAATGTTTTCCTCCAATTTGTTTATTTAAGAATGATTTAATACCATTTAAGCAGTTAGGAATGATGGAGTTCCCTCGTCCTACTGTTTTCTTTAAACACTGCTCTTGAAAGTCATTTTCCTTATTTTCTTATTAAAGTTAGACTAGAAAGTGATGGTTTGCCCTATTTCTAGCTTCTATTCTCCAAAAGAAGATTCTGAAAGTTTCCCTTGGTGTTGACTGAAAGCAGACTAGGTTTAAAAGCACTTTATCTGATCTTAAGTTACAATATGTCCTCTCTTATATGTTTTCACACTTTCTGAAGGTAATTATGCAGATTAGTGGATTGTTTGTCAATTAAGCTGCTTTAATACAACTTGCCCAAGAAGTTTATGGTTAGCCCTGTTCTTTGTTGGTTTTAAACAGTTACTTAAAAGGCTTTTCTTGTTTGGACTGACTATAAATACTTTGTGAAATTATTATTAGTTTCCGCCCCTCCAACACTTTAATATTTCCATTCCATCATTTTAATCTCAATAATCTTGTGATATAGATGACTTGCCCCTTGGATCACTCTTGATGTTGTTGCTCAATTAAAGCCCTGTTATGACTCCATAGCCCAATGGACTAAAAACCAGCGTTATATCTATCTTTTTAGCCATAGCTGTTCTATTCACTTGCAACTTCTCACCTTTGAAACTTTTTTCACTTAGAAATTTCTCCTCAAAATAATAATCATGCTCAATCATCCAAAAAAAAATAAAACCCTTGGCCTTCATAACTAGCCTAATATCATTACCCAAAAAAATTCAAAGACAAATCCATCTTCGCACTCATTGGAGAGATCCCTCTCCGGATTCAGGAGGGCTAGATCCTAGAATCCCAAAGTTGGTTGAAACGATGTTTCTCCCTGAGATCTGACTTTGCCAATCTTGCTAATTATAGGGAGCTAACAGTGTGTTTCATAGAAAATATCAGTGAAAAGGCACACTAAAAATATAGGGGACATTAAATTTGCAAAAGTGGGTTTTATATTTTAAAAAATTACTTTTCAAAACAACTATAAAAGGTCACTTGAACCTTTCCCATGCATCATTTGCTGTTTTACAAAGTGAAGAATCCATTGGAAGATTTTTTTCAGGCTTTTCACGCCAAACTGTAAAAATTTTGGGCATTGCGCACCTGGGCTTCAGTGCTACGCACAGGAGGGAGGTGAGCAGTGTAAAAATACACCACGTTATGTGCTCAGAGATCGGTGCTACACACCTGACCCGGCGCTAAGAACAGGCCCAACAAGGACCAGAAACACCTAAGACACCACCCAATCTGCCCGGTGCTATGCACAGGCGTTGCACACAGGCACTGCGCACAGGCGCTACACTACGGTCAGACTTCTCCACATTTTCTCAAAGAGCTCCAAATTTGAAATTTTGTCTTCAAAATTTCTGCAAGCAGAGCCTAAGGTTGGTGAAATTTTTTTCTCCTCCCAAGCTTTCCTTTTTTCTAAAAACAAGGAAGTCATCCATAGTCAAAGTTAGACCAAACGATAGACTATATAAATATCAATTATTTAGTATTTTAGTTAGGGTTTGCAAGTGAAATTTGTTTTGAGTACAAAAAGAATATTGGGTAACTATAGGCTAACCTCCAACCCCAAGTGCAAGCTCTAAAAAATCAGTTTCACCTTATCCTTCGTTTTACAAAGAGTTGACCTAAAAACCACTAAAAACACCTAGTTTGCCCAAAAACCCTCAAGAAAAGTCCAAAGGTCCTACTACTGTTTTTGGACCAGTCATCATGTCAGAGGGAGATAGTCACACCAGTAGTGATGAGAGTCATACTCCCACCAAGATAAAACATTATAGAGGAAAAGAAAAAATATTTGAGCCCCTTTACACCACTCCAATCACTTCATCTCCTTTGATCATTTCAAGCTCCCAGGATGTAGGGTGCTACAAATTTTGTGAGAGGGTCAAGCAAGTCAGCAGCCATTCAAACTTGACTAGATTGTTCGTTTGTAGCTTACAAAACCATCAAGTCAATCTGGTAGGGGTGCAATTTGAGCTCTCATCTGAGATCATTTCCAAAGCAAAAGGTATACCAAACATTGGTGAGGTATGGTTCAAACAAAAGAAGCTGGAGTTAAGTTATTATGGGCCCTATTTGAAACCCAACTATCAACAAAATTGTAAGACTGTTTTCCCTTTTTCCCATTTTCTAGAGAGGTACGCTGCATTGATGAGGCAGATTATCAGTTTTTTCACATGTGAGGGGAGATACTCCCAGATCTAATCATATCATATAAGGTTGCTGATGCATTTTACAAGGGTCAATATGATGAACCTACCTTACTACCTTTTCCAAAGCATTGATGAAATGGCCTCAGTTGTCAAGAAGAAAATATATGACCACCAAATTCCAAGCCTCTTTCACACTTCCTGATCAAAATGATTGTCCTATACCAGCTAGAGCAATATGGAATATCTTGGGAAACCTTCATCTCACATGTACTATTTACAAACCCTCAGGCCTTCATCTAACAGAACTTGCCTTCCACTTCACAACCATCTACCTCCACACATCCATCATCTCCCCATGTGCCTTCTCCACAAAGAATTTCACCTCTTACCTCTTCCCCTAAATTGCCAAGTGAGGGCGTTGACAGTAGCCCTAGTGAAGAAAAAATAGAAGGCAGCAGTCAGGAGAAAACTGAGACAGATAATGATGGACAAGAAAGGAGCAATGGAAAAGAAGATGAAAATGAAGAAATCAGTGAAGAGGAGGGAAGTAGCCTTGAAGAAAGTAGTGATGGAAATGATGAAATTAGTGAAGGCAACCACAAAGATGAGAGTAGTGAGCCCGATGAAGAGGAAAACAAAGATGAATGTAGTGGGAAAAATGGTTCAGAAGAGCAGAAAAATGATGAGGAAGAGCAACCAAATGATGAGGAAGAGTAGCCAAATGATGAGAAAGAGTAGCATGATCAAGAGGACAACCATCAAAGTACACCAGAGAGTCAAGGAAAGAGTCATGATAGTCATGACAGTAGTCATGACTGTCTTGACAAAAATCATTCCATGGATGACAAAGAAAATCAGAGTGAGGCAAGTGCAGAAGATATCAGGCAAATTAAAAGTCAAAATGATGATATCACTACCTTTGAAACTTCCATTGTTACCCCTCTCACATGCACATATCACAGAGGTAGAAGAAATGTGTTTGTTGCCTCTAAAAAGAAAAGGGCTATCTCTTCTCAAACAGTCAAAACATTGGACGAAGGCAAAGAAAAAATGGAAAAATTTGAGCAGAAGGTACAAGTAAGAAGGAGCAAAAGGATCAAAAATACTTCTTAAGGGCCTCTTTTTGTTGATCTAGACAATGATAATGAGGACCAAAGGATAAGTACTAAGTTGCTCCTCTTAGAAAAGGATGCCCAGCTTCAAGAATGGGAAAACAACTTTGAGAGGGCACAAAGGGTCATATACTATTATAAATAGGAGCATAAAAATTTCAAAGAGGTGAAGAGGGGCCTTGTCTTGTAGAAGAAAATGGTCAAACACAATGCAAGGAAGAGCATGCTTGCTAATGCCAAACTAAAGCAAGCCCTCATGGAGCTAGAAGAGATAAAAAGGAACAAAATGCATGATAGCATCAAGATCTTTCCTAATGCTTCTCAGCATGTATCTAAAACCCCTTGAGGGTTCTACACACCAATTTTGAGGCAAATCCAGAAACTTTTTGTTTTTTCCAAATTTTGACCCTTAGGAGTGCAACACCCTAGGCGCTACCCAAACAATTGGGTCATCCTCAGCTGCTGGAGTTTACATTTTTGGATTTTTCACATCACCAAAAGTCTACCCACAAAATTTCGAGTCAAATTTCGAGGTGAATTGGAGCAGAGGTGAATTGGAGCATTCCCCCCCCCCCCCCCCCCCTCAAAAGGTCAATAAAAACCTCAAAATTTACCTTTCTCCCTTTCTTTTAGGCCTGGCGCTGCGCATAGAGAAGTCATGGGAGATTTGATTTTTGAGTAGGTAAATTGCATCCATTCAGCACCAATCAAGTATTTTTGAAAGTAGACTCATCAAGCTTTCCAACAAGCCATCACAAGGCCAAATACGATGTCGGGATGGGGTCCAAAACTCGGCTGCAACAGATCCTATTTTTGTTGAAATGGCGCTATGCACAGAGAGAGCCTTTTGCCAAAATGTCAACAAAAGACACTGATTAATGGAAAATTGGTTTTTTAATATTTTTTTGGGAAAATCACTCCTGATTTGATTAGGGAGTTATGTTTTGATGTTTTTCATTCATTATCTGATCTATAATGTGTCTTGGGCCTTGTATGGTCATTAAGCACCTTTATGACATTTATGGCTAAATCAGGGTTTTTGGAAGCCTCTTAGGGTTTCCACCTCCTCATTTTCTCCATAAATAGAGCATGAGGCTCTTATGTATTAGTTGGATTTTATGACTTATGCTGAAGCAATACATAGTCTCTTGGAGTTTTTGATAACAAATTGATGTCTTGGAGCTCATGCATGCTTAGGTTTGCTTGTTGATGGAGACAGACTATTTGTAGGATCCATAAGCTTGGTTGATGGTGAAGTTTTCTTATGTTCATGTTTTCTAGTTTTCCATTATTTTTTCCATCTTTGTATTTTGTAGCAGGACAAATAATTTAGATAAAGAAATGTTTTCTAATGGCACCTTAATTCTATTTGTCTTTCACTACCTCAATGTTTTCTTCCGTTGAGATATTTTAGGGAATCCATCTCTTGCTCCCTAAGAAGTTCTTAGCTTGTCCACTTCTTGAATGGTTTAGATTAGTTAGTGTTAAGTATGCTTTATGGCTAGCCCTGCATATTGTTGCCACTGAAATACTCTGTTCTTGGAATCACCTCTTTAAAAGCATCTTTGCCTAGGTTTATCAAATAATTTTGTTTCAATCATGCTCTCTGCCTTTAATTAGCTAAATTTGTTTCAAGGAACCTCCATAGCTGTGACTTTAGATGTTCAGGGTTTTCTCTCCTTCTATGGTTATAGCTACTTGTGCATCTTAAATGTTTTTCTACTCTTAATGATGAAATCTATGAAAGTTAAATAAGTTTCTTGCCTTTCTATGTTTCATCTAAATGTTTGTCTTGGTTGATTATCTAATTTTAGGGTGAAATCAAATGGATTAGGTTTTGCTTATACCTTTGATTCTCTTGCTATGCTCATAAATCTTCTAACTCTCTCAGTTTACAAGTACATAAAGGATTCAAATTTTTCCCTTTATTAGCTTATTGTTCTCAAGCTTAATGTTCACCTCATGACCCTTCACAATCTTAAAAGATCCACCAACCAAGTTAAAATTTCCTTGCAAATGCTCTTGAAACCATTGATGAAATTATCATGACCTTGTTAGGGTCCATTTCCCAATGACTTAAAATTCTCCCTTGTTTTCTATCTAAATCTATCTTAGCATCATACCCAACCAAAAACAATCAAAATACCCTGGACTTAACATCTAGCCTAAAATCAACCCAAACCAGAAAACAAGTTCACATCTTTGCATCTACTAGAGAGATCCCTCTCCAAATCTAGGAAGGCTAGGTCCTTGGATACCAAAACATGGTTTGATGTTACCCCTATCCATTTGTATATCAATAAATCTAGCAAATTATGGGGACCTAACATAATGGCAATCATGGTGGGACTCTGAGTGATAAACAAAATTAGACTTCCCTAAACCTTTCAAAAACCCTTAAGAGTACTATCTTGTGGATTTACCCCACCGCTCACACCAACATAATGGCGATCACGATGGGAGAAAGTTCATAGTAGCCTGAAAAATTCTGACAGACTCATATACATCCCCAGTTTGACTTAAAAAATCAACTCATATCAAAGAGTAGAAACTAATTTCTTCACCATCCTAGCAAGATGATGACTCAGCTAGAGGATACTCATTGAAACCTTAAGGCTGCATAAGGAAAATCAAAAGCCCAAAATACTCCCTAGATTGATTTTTATCAAAAATTGGTGGTGGACCATTGTATACATATCCTCAAAATTTCAAAAACATCCATCTGGTGACTCCCCTAGCCTCCAGTAGGACTTTTTAATCTCACTAGTCCCATAGGTTTTTTTTTAGGATTGTGTCAAATCAGTCCAAATCAGTTTTTAGGGCCTAGTTATACCTTGTGTGAGTAAAGAAAACACTAAGAGAGGTCAGCCTTCCAAAAAATAGTCCCAAACCTTTAGTTTCTCTGATTTTCCAGTAAAGAGATCTGGCTTCACATAGGATCAATACCAGATCACACCCTGACCAAAATCCTCCTACCGTAGTTGATGACCCAGAAAAGATTTTGTGGAAAAATTCTAAAGATGGAAACTCACCCACTGTTAGGACCATTCATAGATAAATTTCTACACCATAACACCTTACAATTTCACAAGATCCTCAGTTTGATTTGCACCATACCAAGAATCTATTTAGGACCAAGTCACAAAGTAGGGTTGACCAAACTCACCTTGACCCCATAGATTTGTAGCAAAGCTCCAGTAGAGAAGCTTCTCCTTCCACTCCACCTGAATTTTAGCTTCTCCATCACTTCAGCCCTTTTTAGCTCAAATCCACTCAGAATCATTTCTCCAGTCCAAGTACCTCAGCTACACCCATGCATACCACAACTGTGCAAACCACCTCACTCCATCCTACTCCACCTCTCAAAAATCCTCCCCTTGTAAATCAGCCCTTATTTCCCTTTCCTCCCATCATGGTAGCCTGATATGATCCACTGGCTCTACAACAACCACTATTATCTTTGCCAAATGACTATCAGTCTAATATCCCTCACTTATTTGGGACTAAATCCATCACTGCTCAAAAGCATGTAGATAGAATTAATGATGCTTTTGACTACATGGAGATAGAAGAAGAAAACAAAAAGATGAGAATTTTTTCTTAGAGCCTAGGGGGAGAACCCAAGAAATGGTTTAAAAAATTACCTCCCAACAACATACATGATCTCCCCACCCTCTACCAAACCTTTGTGAACAAATGGTAAATCAAGAAGAACCCCCTTCAAATTATTTCCAAGTATAAAAATCTTAAAAGGAATCTGGGAGAAAGTGTTCATGACTACTCCACTAGGTTTAACAATGTTTACAATGCCCTCCCACCTCACATAAAACCTCCCCTAGGCTTAGGATTAGTAAAATATCCCGAAGGCTTTGATGCTGATATGGCCTATCAACTAAGGGAGAGAGATTACCTAACTCTGGAAGACATGCAAAAAGGGGCTATGAGTGTAGAGGCCAATTTAATTAAGAAAAGGGAAATATGAGATCAGAGAAAAGGGTGACTTATAAAGATGACACAACACCTACAACCTCCTCTTCTGACACCAAACTTGAATCCATAGTTAGGACAATGGAGAGGATGATGGAAAAAATTAGTTTAAATGAGAGAACACCTCCTAGGGAAAATCAAGCCAATCTTCAAAACAAGAATAGGAGTCAAAATTTTAGAAGAGACCCTCCTCAGGTCAGACAAAGAGAGAGTGACCAACAAACCAGACCTCCTTTCCAAGACAACTATGTAGATGAAGAGGAAAGAGAGCCTGAGTAGTTGGAAGAAGACCATTGAAATGTCATAGGTTCGGATGATGAGGACAACACATTGCTTATCGAAGAAGAACAAAGGATGTTTTATTCAAAACCAAACAAGAAATCATATGAAGATTCTGAAGACTATAGAATAGGATTTGAGAATGCCATTATTGAGGTCCATAGGCAATATGAACTTAGGAATAAAAAGAATCAAGATATTCCTAAAACAAATCAGCCAAACACTGCTGTAAGAAATACCTCTGAACATATTCCTAAAAAGACAGTTGAAAACAAAAATACTATGGCTAAGAAAGCTGACCTAAACAAGCCAAAGAGTAGCCAACCTAGTAATGATTCAAGCTGCCCTAGTACTTCAACTAGTAGCCTTGAATTTTTTTTTTGTCCAAACCATTAAATCAGAATCAACAAATAAAAAATGTAGAAAATGTTATGGCTAATAAATTTGATGTAAATACAATAAAGACACCTATGCCTTTCAGCTTTGAGGGGGGGATTGCTAAAATCAAGATAACCATACCCTTCACTGAGTTGGTAACCCAAGAGATATATAGATCCCAGATTTTTGAAGTGTTAAATATAGGGAATGATACTGACACTTTAAAATTAACTGATGATAAACCAGAGCTGTTGTTTGGGTTTGAAGTAGAGGGAAAATATCAAGAAGGAGTTGTCCCTCCTTTCTATGTAAGTCTGAACATACATGACAAAATTTTGCATAATGCTATGCTAGACTCCGATGCCTCACATAACCTCATGCCTAAGTTTGTGATGGAGGGATTTTGCTTAGAAATCACAGAGCCCTACAAAGAGTTGTACTATTTTGACTCCAGTAGGGTTAATTATCTAGGCCTAATCAAGGATCTGTGTTTCAATCTAGCATAAATCCCCGCTAAGAGTCTAGTCATGGATATATTTGTGGCTGACATCCCCCCAAAGTATGACATGCTTTTATCTAGATCGTGGGGGGCCAAACTCTAGGGTAGCCTTAAAATGGACATGACTTATGCCACCATCCCAGTCTTCAATCAAAGAAGGATATTGTACCAGGAATCCCACATGAAATACATGGTGAGTAACATAGATAAGCCAAATAAAACACCAGTTTATTCCATTCACTCAAGCCTTGAATCCTTCATCCTGTACAATGAAAATGACATAAATGAACAAGTGAATGAAAAGGAGAGAGAACTAAGCCCCTCAGAACAACCAAGCCAATCCTCTAACCAGGAAAATGACACCCAAAACTTTAGTAGCCCCGAAGTGTAGGACATTGAAAAAACTGAAATTGACACCCTTTGGAATATGAGCTTTGATGGTTCTTATGGTAAGGCTGGCTCAGGAGCAGTGGTTTGGATCCACAACACAAATGAAGGCCATTCCTATAGGCTATATTTCCAATGCACCAATAACGTTGCAGAATATGAGGCTCTCCTTATTGGTTTACACCTACTGAAAGACCTCAAAGCTAAGAAAATTTTGGTTCAAGGAGATTCAGAACTGCTCATAAATCAAATTAAGGGAGAATATTCAGCCAAGAACCCTAGATTAAGGGAATATAGGAATGTTTCCCTAGACCTTCTCAAAACCTTTGAGAAGTATGGGCTCACTTTCATCTCTAGGGCCCAAAACTACCTTGCCAATGAACTTACCTTTGCTGCTAGCAATTGCTCTTTACCTTATGAAAATAATCAATTCCTCATCAAAGTAAAGAACAGGAATATGGTACTGGACAACTTGAACCATTGGAAAATGTTTAACAGTGATGAGAAAATAGATTATTTTCTACAATCCAGAAATGAATTTGCAAGAACAAAACAGAGTTTAAGATTTGAAAGAAATAATTTTGTTGAAAATGAAACTCCCAAAATAGAGCTTCCCTTTGATGATGATATAAACCACCTTCAAAACCCTTGTGTTGTGTTGGTGTCCTGTGTTTTGATAGATTGGCTTACCAAAAGACAAGGCAACATCAAAACCAATCTTTAGAGTTCCAGGATCTAGACCTCCTGTTCTCAGAGAGGGATCTCTCAAATTTTTTTCAAAGATGTGTCTTGTTTGCTTTGAAGTATTGATTTTAGACTAGTTATTAAGTGCAAGTGTTTGTTTGTTTGGTTAAATTGGTATAACAGAACATGAAAGGTTTAGGTAGTATAGATAGAAGGAAGAAGTGTCAGGTTCATTGGGCAATGGAGTCAAGAAGAGGTTTATGACAAACTCACAAATGGATATGGGATATCAAGGAAAAATCTAACTTGGCCACAGGATTCTTTAGTTTTGTGAATGAGATGGACATTAATGATTTGGAAAGAGAAAATGAATTCTCAACAAAGGGAACTTGAAAACATAACTTGAACAATAAAGAGGTATTTGATAGACAGAGCTAACCATAAATTCTACAAACCACACTTTAAGAAAATAATGACTTCAATACAACTTTTAAAATGAAATCTAAGATTCGGGAGCACATCTTATTTCCTCAAAATTTTAATTTCAAATGACTTAGAAAACATAAAATATTCACTATTGCAGTCATAGAAGAGGGAACACCTAAAAACATCCATGATTACAACTATAAAGACCTTTAAAACAATTGTTCAAGCAAGGACAAAGGGTATGGTCAAAGCAGACCTCCTTGGCTAACTATAAACAATGGTACTTCAAAGGGAGACTTCAAAAACAATTTTCAAGTGGCAGCAGGCAAGCAGGGAAAACCATAAATCATGCTAAAACCAACTATTTGAACTATTAAAGAAATAAACAAGCATGAGGACTAAAGAGAAATATTAAAGACTCTAAAATACCTCAGCAGAAGAAAACAAAAAAAAATGAAGGATAAATAGGTCTAAGGTGCTTCCAGGAGTAATTTCTTAGCCTAAAATTTTCATCCTATTGTAGTAAGAATTTATGGAACAAAATGAAAACAGGAAAAACAACAGATAGTTCAGAATACATCACCAACAACCAAGCTCATGGATCCAATGATAGAGCCTTCTAAAAAAAAAGCATGTCACAACACCATCAAGGTTCCAAGACTTCAATTTCTTCTTCAAATTCAAACAGACTATGTATTATTTCAGAGAGTTTCAGTATTACAACTAGTGACCAACCAATCAACCTCTCATCTTCTTCAAAAGTATTTATAGAAGAAATGAGGAGGTGGAAGAGTTTTAGGATTGAAGTGTAATTAATTCTACACTAAATGCAACTCCTAGCCTTGAAAACCATGCAAGGCATAAGGCATGAATGTATCAAATTACAACTTTGTTTCATTTACTTTGTTTCTTCTTTTTTGGACTTAATGGGTAAAAATATTGACTATAAGGCACTTTCTTATCTTTACAATAACTTTACTGACAGTTTAAAATTTTTTCTTTTGTTTGAAATAATTGTTCAGCTGTCTTTAGGCAAATATCTTCTGTTTAGGCAATAACTATGCCTTCTTTTGATTTATGAAAGCTGCAGGTGTCTCTTTGGTAGCTGAAGAAGATAATTGGCCTTTGATGTGGCAATGGAGGCCTTTCAGACTGATATATCCCTTTTCTTTTCCTTAAAACACTTTTAATCTGCTTTTGTTTGTGTTTTAGGCCTAATTAGGCCTTGATCTTCATTTCTGGTTTTTTATTCCTTGCTGACTGTGGATTAGGCCATTGATTCTTGAATTTATGCCTTAATTCCTTTAAACTCTGCTTTAAAATATTTATTCTTCACTTTATGCTTTGATTTTCGCCTTTGGCACTGATACTCTTTGTTTAATTGATGTTTTACTATGTTTTTTTTGTTGTTTGCAAGCGTGCAGAAGGTTTACATAGGTGGAGGAGTTTGTTTAAATGAAGGATCCATTAGATCCCTTCCTATATCGAAGGTTAGGAATCGTGATTCCTGGCCTTCTTGCTATTTTTAAAACTCTTTGAAAACCCCACATAACCTGCAAAAAACAAACAAAAATCATAAAAAATCCTGCGAAAATAGGTTTAAACTCCTTTGGGCGGTTTGGGAGTGAGGTTAAATCAGAATCGTTGGATTAAAATAATCAACGGTTAAGATTAATCGATCAAGTCGTTTGGGAGATCAGATGGATGGAAAATGCAATGGAGGTGAAATTAAATCAGGACCGTCTGATCTCAGAGATCGAAGGCAGTGATATGAAGTGGAAAAGACAAGGCTGTGGAGAATAGTGGCTTGGCAGAAAACCATTAATGGTTTTCGCAAAATAAATCGGGGGTAGGTGGTATTTTCCCAAAGGAACGTGATACGGTACATCATCTGACACGTGTCCTTTTGAATACCACTGGTTTCGCAAAATTTTTTGGTGTTAACATTTTGTCGCAAAAATTTTGCGAAATGTTGTGCTCCTCATCGGATCGGAGGCTCCAAATTTGACGGTGCGGATCGCACGCGACGAGGAAGTTGCACGAGTGGGGAAAGTGGTGGGGCCACAGGATAACGTATAGTTTTTTGTCGTGGAGTGGGCAGGTTAAATGGGTCTCGGGTTTAATCTCATCCGTTTGATCTCTTCGATGAACAACTAATATTAAATATGGGGCAGAAAGTTAAAAAAGGAAAAAATGAAAGGCAAGATGGGTGGGCGGAGAGCAGGTGCAACGATGACCATTGATCTGCAGAGATCAACGGTGCACTTTCAATTTAATCTTTTCGTCGGGGAAATGAAAAAATAGGAGGAATAAGGGTTTTTCACATGGGTTTTTAGGTTCTAAGCACTCGATTGTGGCGCCTTAAGTCACATGGAGGAAGGGGCTAGAAGCCATAAGCCCTCGGGGGCTAAAATAACTTATATAGTGTAGAAGGGTGTTTTTAGGCCAGAAACAAGGTTTTTAAGCCAAATTGAGGGTTTCGGTAGGTAAATGGACGAGTTTTTAAACCAAATAAAAGGGAAATAAAAGGTTTAAAAGGGTTTTGGAATGATTTAGAGGTTAGATGAAGGTATTTTGAAGGATTTTATGAAGGGGACAAGGGTAAAAATGGAATTGTTTGTGAGTGAAAGGAGGAGTGTAAATGATGAAAAATGGGGTTTTAAGCAGTATTTTTGTTGGCGAACAGCAGGTTCTTTAGGATAATGAGGGAAACGACAGTGAAGATTAATTCAAAGGGAAAAGATCTTCATAAGACTTTAAGAACTAACAATTTGGTCATGAATTGTTTCTTAAAGGATAAAAGAGATTTAGCCACCATTGGATATGGAAAATTTTTATAGGTGGCTAACATGTTGCAGAAGTATTTGATAAATCAGATCAAAGAGAACTTGAAATTTTGTAGTACAAAGATGACACCTTGCCGAGAGGCCTTACACCACTAAAAGAGATATTTGATTTTAATGATGTAGCTAAAAAAACCAAGATGGAATCCACTGAAACAAATATAAAAGAATGTAACATTGGAGGGATGAAAGAGCCCAAAATAATCAAGCTGTCCAAAACTCTCCCACCTCACACAAAACAAAAATACCTTGAGCTTTCTAGAGAATTTAGAGATGTGTTTGCTTAGGGGTATGAAGACTTGAAATCCTATGACACCAAAATCATTCAACATAAAATTCCTCTCAAGGAAAATCAGAAACCATTTAAACAAAAATTGAGAAGAATTAACCCCCTCTTGTTACCCTCATTTGAGAAAGAAATAAAAAATATGTATGATGCTGTGATCATAGTCCTTGTCCGATACTCAGAATGGGTGTCCAACCTTGCGTCAGTTAGGAAGAAGACCGGGGAAATTAGGCTTTGTATTGACTTCAGAAATTTGAACAAGGCCTCCTTGAAAGACAATTACCCCTTGCCTAAAATGGATCACATACTCCAAAAGGTAGTTGTCTCAAAAATAATCTCATTACTAGATGGCTTCTTAGGTTATAACCAAGTTCTAGTCTTTCCAAGTGACCAACTCAAAACTACTTTCACTACACCTTGGGGTACATTAATGTATGTTAAAATTCCATTCGGTTTAATGAATGTAGGGACTACTTTCCAAAGGGAAATGGACATAGATTTTTCAAAAGACATAGGTTACTTCATCATCATATACCTTGATGACATCACTGTCTACTCTAAGACTGATGAAGAGCACTTAGTTCACTTGAGAAAAGTCTTTGAAAAGTGTAGAAAGTATGGCCTATCCCTAAATCCTAAGAAAAATTTGTCTGGCCTTCAAAAAGGAAAAATATTAGGCCACATCATCTTTGAGGAAGGAATCAAGATAGATCCCAAAAGAATAGAAGGCATCTTACAAACAGCCATCCTAGAAACATTAAAGAGCTGTAATATTTCATTGGAAAGATTAACTTCCTAAGAAGATTCATCCCTAACCTTGTTGAGCTCCTAAGAAATATCACAAATATGTTGAAAAAGGAAGTAGTTGTGAAGTGGAGTATGGAAGCAAAGCAATCTTTTGAGCTGGTAAAACAAGCACTCACACAAACACTAGTCTTAATTAGCCCTGACTTCACCAAGGACTTTTACATATTCTCCTTTGCCTCTGAACATACTGTGGTAGTAATATTATTGCAAAAGAACATCATGGGGAAAGAACAACCCATAGCTTTCTTCAGCAAAGCCTTAAGGGATGCTCCTCTAAAGTATAAC
Source organism: Pinus albicaulis (assembly GCA_034641835.2). Lineage (NCBI taxonomy): Eukaryota > Viridiplantae > Streptophyta > Pinopsida > Pinales > Pinaceae > Pinus > Pinus albicaulis. The sequence goes on along the minus strand of JAXQQM020083375.1, from coordinate 160,539 downwards.
ATTATGAAGAAAAAAGCCTTTTCCTTAATCAAAGCTTTGAAGGATTTTAGAGTTTATATTCTGCATTCACATATCATAGCTTTTGTCCCACACACAGTTGTCAAAGACATACTTAATCAAGACCCTGATGGTAAAAGGCGCAAGTGAATTGCTACCATTTTAAAATATGATTTAGAAATCATACCCCCTAAATTGATTAAAGGACAAGGACTTGCAAAACTTATGGCTAACTCAAATTTCCAAGCTTTAGACATGAACATGGTTGATGTGTTAGAAGAAACTCAAGAATTTACAGCACCATTCATTGAGGAAATGATTTTAAATTCATCTTGGTATGCTGATATTATTTATGTGCTTATTTATCTCAATGCTCCCTCTTCTGTGTCAAAAACCAAAGCTAGATTCTTAAAACAAAAAGCATTAAATTTTTGCATTTTAGATGGAGTGTTGTACTGGAAGAGTTTTGCTGGTTTGCTACTTAAATGTTTTCTTGAGGATGATGCAGAAAAAATCATGCATGTATTACATGAGGGAGAATGTGGGGGTCACCTTTATTGGAAGACCACATCCAACAAGATCCTTAGAGCTGGCTACTATTGGCTTACCCTGTTTCCCAATACTCAGAAACTAGTCATGACTTGCCATAAATGCCAAATCTTTGATGGAAAAAGAAAGCTCCTACCTCTGCCCTTGCATCCCATCAATGTTGAAGCTCCTTTTCAGCAGTGGGGTTTGGATTTCATAAGAGAGATCCATCCTACTTCATCTTCCCAACATAAGTGGATCCTCACTGCCACTGATTACATCACCGAATGGATAGAAGCCATCCCTTCTAGAAATGCTACTGACTCAGTCATCATCAAATTCCTTGAAACTAACATTTTGTCTAGGTTTGGTTGTCCTAAAAAGATCATCACAGATAACACTGCTTCCTTTGCATATAAGAAAATGGTGGAATTTTGTTTCAAATATCACATCACCCTGGGTCAATCCACTACTTATTACCCACGAGGTAATGGACTAGTTGAGTCCTCTAACAAGAGCTTGGTAAACATCATCAAGAAGCTCCTAGAACAAAATCAAAAATCATGGCATGGAAAACCAGTGCATGCACTATGGGCTGATAGACTAACCACCAAGAAATCAATTGATATGTCTCCCTATCAACTAGTGTACGACATGGATGCAATTTTCCCCACCTCTTTGGGAGTTCCAGCCATGAAGCTTCTTCAATAAGTACAATCAGAATAAAATGACATGTAGAGGAGGCTGAACCAAACCATTCATTTGCAGCAGTCAAGGGAGGAGGTTTACAAAGGGACACAAGCTATACAAGACAATATCAAGAAAATATTTGATAGGAGAACCAAATAAAATTATTTCCAAATTGGAGACATGGTTCTGAAATGGGATTCAAGAAGGGAAGACAAGGTCAAACATGGCAAGTTTGAAAATATATGGAAAGGCCCTTACATCATTCAGTCAGTTAGAGGCAACAATGCTTTATTTTTTCAAAAGCTTGATGGAACTGAAATGTTTGGAGGTCCAGTCAATGGGAGGATGATTAAACATTACTTTTATCAAGAAACCTAGTTTGTTTCTCTCATTCATTGTACATACCACTATTTGATGAAAAGAAAAATCACAAAAACAATATAAAAAGAAAAGAGGGCAGAGTTTGAAAGAGAGGTACAACCCCATACCTAAAACAAAATGATGATGAAAGTGTGCAAGTCTAAATTCCACTATTATTTCAAATAAAAGCCTTGTTTAGTCATCTAGCCTAATCATGGCTGAACATGTTTTAAATTTATGATTGATAAGTTAGTAAAAAGGAGTAGGTCAAAATTTTCAAGCTTGACTTGTCAAAAGTAGATTGGGTAGGTAGAGAGATGCTGGTTCCACATGCTCAAATCTGAACCAAAGAGGAAAATGGAGATGTTAAAAAAATGACATATATTTCCCTCATGTTTCCTAAGCCTTGTCTATACAAAAACAACACTTGTGTGTAGCTTGTTTCAATGCCACAACTCATGGTGAGTCAGATCGCATAATCTTTATTTACCATGCTTTCAATTCCATGTCAGTAGGATAGAGAATAAAGTTTGTTAAATGGCTTAATCTTGACAAATGAGTAGATTAGGTAGAAAATAAAAAGAGTTCATTAGCCTAATCTGAACTCTTGGAAGAAATCAGGGTACAATTAGATAGTTTGATTTTTGTTTCCAAAAAGAGAAATGTCAAGGGTTTGCTAGTTCAAGTGCACCCAAGGAAGAAAAAATGTTAGGAAAGTAGATGGGTAGGTAGAGTTGATGCTGATATGAATCATGTCTTTTCAGATCTCAAAAATTACAGACTCAAAACAAAAATCAAAAAATGAAGAAAGAGCACATCTACCCAATGGAAGAGGCACTGGTCTCCAAAAGCCAGAAAAATCTGAAGTTCTGGACACCTCCTGAGAAGGAGTTTCCCTCCCCAAGTGGAGCCCCTGTTAGTCATCCATAATTTTCACTATCTGAAGATGACTAAGTATTGGTCTTATATTTCTAGAAACAAATTTTATAAACATTGTGAGTTCTAGAAATCTCACTGCCTTCATTATCCTAAGATAAAAATTTCACTATTTTATCATCCTATCTAGTCATGACTAGCCCACCACTCCCGGAAGACCCATCATGGGCTCAAGCCATTTATTTCAACCCTAATTTGTCACCCATTTTTTGACCATGTCTTTCCTTTTGGCCCAAATCCTTTGTTTTTTTTTCCTACAAAATTCCCCAATACCACCTAAACCTACCCATCAAATAACTTTTCTGTCTCTTCCATAATACTCTCAAACACTGATTGTCTCTACAGGCCCTTTGGATAGTCAAGTATGTTGGATCTTAGGCCTTCAATACACTAAGCTTATCATAGATCCTATCTTGTACTTGGTGATCCCTAATTCTAAGTCTCTGTCCAAATTCCAAGTCCAAGAAAGCCCCCATTAGGTCACCTAAGGTTTCACTAAGTCATAGGATGGATTTGGTGCCAAGAAGTCATGCCTTCTTGCATGAAGAGATTGTATTCAAAGAAGAATAAAATCAAGAAATTTGATCCAATTTCATTCAAGAAAAGCCTCCTTGGCTTAGAGAAAAAATACTACAAGGGAAAGCTGCCCCTGTTCACATTTCTACAATGAATAGCCAAGGTGGCCACCAGCAATAAGAAGAGGTAAGGTAATAAGATGTAATAATCACCAGGAGGCAGACACAAACAAGACAAAATAAATAGGCCTATAGGTAAAAGAGAATCAAGGTTTGCTTTGGTTGATTAACAAAATAGTGGTGACATGCAAGAAACCATCTCAAAGATTACAAGGACAGAAGCCACCCCTCTAGGGTTTTTCCAAAAATAGCATTTCTTCACCTACACTAAAAGGAGAAAAGACAAAGAGTATCAGTTTAAAAGGGATCATCTTACCAAAGGGTAAAAAACCAAGTTTTTTAAAATAAGATCAAAGGTTGGGCATAAGTTATTATCAAAACAACCTAAGAAGCAAGTGTGCCCCTGGTTTGCATCTCAACAGTAGAACCCCAACAAAGGCCTGCTTGCCAAAAGATTGTTCTGCAAAAGATGACAGAGACATAAGTAAACATTTTTGCCAAAAAATGTCAAAAGTGTGTTTCACAACAAATATCAGTCAAAAGGCACACTAAAAATATAGGGGACATTAACTTTGCAAAAGTGGGTTTTATCTTTTAAAAAATTACTTTTAAAAACAACTATAAAAGGTCACTTGAACCTTTCCCACACATCACTTGTTGTTTTACAAAGTGAAGAAGACGTTGGAATTTTTTTTTCAAGGTTTTCAAGCCAAACTGTAAAATTTTTGGGCACTACTCATCGAGGCTGGTGCTACGCATAGGAGGGAGGCAAGCAGTGTAAAAATACACTACGCTACGCGCTCAGAGCCCATTGCTACACACAGGCCCAACAAGGACCTGAAGCACCCAAGACAATGCCCAGTCTACCCAGCGCTATGCATAGGCGTTACACATAGGCATTGCGCACAAGCGCTACGCTCTGGCTAGACTTCTCCACATCTTCTCAAAGAGCTCCAAAATTTGAAATTTCATCTTCAAAACTTTTGCAAGCAGAGCCTAAGGTTGGTGAAACTGTTTTCTCCTCCCGAGCTTTCCTTTTTTCTAAAAACCAGGAAGTCATCTATAGTCAAAGTTAGACCAAACCCTAGACTATATAAAGATCAATTATTTAGTCTTTGAGTTAGGGTTTGCAAGTGAAATTGGTTTTGAGTACAAAAAGAAGATTGGGTAACTATAGGCTAACCTCTAACCCCAAGTGCAAGATCTAAAAAATTATTTTCACCTTAGCCTTCGTTTTACAAAGAGTTGACCTAAAAACCACTAAAAGCACCTGGTTTTCCAAAAAACCCTCAAGAAAAGTCCAAAGGTCCTGTTTTTTTTTCTGGACCAGTCATCATGTCAGAGGGAGAAATTCACACCAGTAGAGATGAGAGTCATACTCCAACCAAGCCAAAAAATCATGGAGGAAAAGAAAAAATATTTGAGCCCCTAGACACCACTCCAATCACTTCATCTCCTATGATCCTTTCGTGCTTCTAGGATGTAGGGTGCTACAAATTTTGTGAGACGGTCAAGAAAATCAGCAGCCACTCAAACTTGACTAGGTTGTTCATTTGTAGCTTAGAAAACCATCAATTCAATCTGGAAGGGGTGCAATTTGAGCTCTCATCTGAGATCATTTCCAAAGCAATAGGTATACCAGACATTGGTGAGGTATGGTTCAAACAAAATCCGATGGAGTTGAGTTATGATGGGCCCTATTTGAAACCCAACTATCAACAAAATTGTAGGGTTGTTTTCCCTTTTTCCCATTTTCTAGAGAGGTATGATGCATTGATGAGGTAGATTATTAGTTTTTTCACATGTGAGGGGAGATACTCTCGGATCTAATCATATCATATAAGGTTGCTGATTCATTTTACCAGGGTCAAGATGATGAACCTACCTTACTACCTTTTCTGAAGCATTGATAAAATGGCCTCAGTTTTCATGAATAAATGCTATGGCCAACAAAGGCCAAGCCTCTTTCACCACTCCCTGATCAAAATGATTGTCCTATACCAGCTAGAGAAATAAGGAATATATTGGGAAACCTTCATCTCACATGATGTGTTTATAGACCCCCGAGCCTTCATCCAGTAGAACTTGCCTTCCACTTCACAACCATCTACCTCCACACATCCATCATCTCCGCATGTGCCTTCTCCACAAATAATTTCACCTCTTAGCTCTTCCCCTAAACAGTCGAGTGAGGGGGCTGACAATAGCCCTAGTGAAGAACAAATAGAAGGTAGAAGTCAGGAGGAAACTAAGACAGATAATGATGGAAAAGAAGGGAGCAATGGAAATGAAGATGATGAAAATGGAGAAAACAGTGAAGAGCATGGAAGTAGCCATGAAGAAAGTAGTGATGGAAATGATGAAATTAGTAAAGGCAGTCACAAAGATGAGAGTAGTGAGCCTGATGAAGAGGAAAACAAAGATGAAAGTAGTGGGAAAAATGATGAAGAAGAGCAGCAAAATGCTGAGGAAGAGTAGAAAGATGATGAGGAAGAGCAACATAATGAAGAGGACAACCATCAAAGTATAGCAGAAAACCAAGGAAAGAGTCATGATAGTCATGACAACAGTCATGGTTGTCTTGAAAAAAATTAGTCCATGGATGACAAAGAAAATCTGAGTGAGGCAAGTGCAGAAGATATTAGGAAAATTAAAAGTCAAAATGATGATAACACTGCCTTTGAAACTCCCATTTTTACCCCTCTCACATGCACATATCACAGAGGGAGAAGAAATGTGTTTGCTGCCTCTAAAAGGCAAAGGGCCATCTCTTCTCAAACAGCCAAAACATTGGTCAAAGGAAAAGAAAAAATGGAAAAATTTGAGCAGAATGTACAAGTAAGAAGGAGCAAAAGGATCAAAAATACTTCTCAAGGGCCTCTTTTTGTTGATATAGATAGCGATAATGAGGACCAAGGGATAAGTACTAAGTTGCTCCTCTTAGAAAAGGATACCCAGCTTCAAGAATGGGAAAAGGGATTTTAGAGGGCACAAAGGGTCATATAATATTATAAAAAGGAGTATAAACATTTCAAATAGGTGAAGAGGGGCCTTTCCTTGCAAAAGAAAATGGTCAAACACTATGCAAGGAAAAGCATGCTTGCTAATGCCAAACTAAAGCAAGCCCTCATGGAGCTAGAAGAGCTAGAAAGGACCAAAGTGCATGACAGCCTCGGGATCTTGGATGTTTCTTCTCAGTAGGTATCTAAAACCCCTTTAGGGGTCTACACACCAATTTTGAGGCAAATTCGGAAACTTTTTGTTTTTTCCAAATTTTGACCCCTAGGAGCGCAACACCCTAGGGGATACACACAAAATTGGGGCATCCTCAGGTGCTGGAGTTTACATTTTTGGATTTTTCACATCACCAACAGTCTACCCACAAAATTTTAGGTTAATTGGAGCATTTTTTCCCCCTCAAAAGGTCAAAAAACACCTCAAAATTGACCTTTCTACCTCTTTTTTAGGCCTAGTGCTGCACACAGAGCAGTCATGGGATATTTGATTTTTGAGCAGGTAAATGGCATCCATTCAGCAACCATCAAGTATTTTTGGTAAGAATACTCATCAAGCTTTCCAATGATCCATCACGGGGCCAAATCCGATGTCGGGAAGGGGTCCAAAACTCAGCTGCAACAGACCTTATTTTTTTCTGAAATGGCACTATGCACAAAGAGAGCCTTTTGCCAAAAAGTCAACAAAAGACACTGATTAATGAAAAATTTGTTTTTTAATATTTTTTTTGCAAATCACTCCGGATTTGATTAGGGAGTTATGTTTTGATTTTTTTCATTTATTATCTTATCTATTATGTGTTTTGGTCCTTGCATGGTCATTAAGCACCTTTATGATATTTATGGCTAAATTAGGGTTTCTGGAAGACTCTTAGGGTTTCCACCTACTCATTTTCTCCATAAATAGAGCATGAGGCTCTTATTTATTAGTTGGATTTTGATGAATTATGCTGAAGCAATACAAAGTCTCTAGTTTTTTATAACAATTTGATGTCTTGAAGCTCATGCATGCCTTGGTTTGGTTGTTGATGTTGAGAGTCTATTTGCAGGATCCATAAGCTTGGTTGATGGTGAAGTTTTCTTATGTTCATGTTTTCTAGTTTTCCATTATGTTTTCCATCTTTCTATTTTGCAGTAGGACGAAGAATTTAGATTAAGAAATGTTTTCTAATGGCACCTTAATTATGTTTGTCCTTCACTGCCTTAATGTTTTCTTCTGTTGAGATATGTTAGGGAATCCATCTCTTGCTCCCTAAGAAGTTCTTATCTTGTCCATTTATTAAATGGTTTAGATCAGTTACTGTCAAGTATGATTTATGGCTAGCCTTGCATATTGTTGCCATTGAAATACTCTTTACTTGGAATCATCTCTTTAAAAGCATCTTTTCCTAGGTTTATCAAAGAAGTTTGTTTCAATCATGCTCTCTGCCTTTACCTAGCTAACTTTGTTTCAAGGAACCTTCATAGTTGTAACTTTAGATGTTCAGGGCCTTCTCTCCTTCTATGGTTATATCTACTTATGCAAATTAAATGTTTTTCTTCTCTTAATGATGAAATCTATGAACGTTAAATAAGTTTCTCGCCTTTCCATGTTTCATCTAAATGTTTTTCTTGGTTGATTATCCACTTTCAGTCTGAAATCAAATGGTTTAGGTTTTTCTTATACCTTTGATTCTCTTTCTATGCTCATAAATCTTCTAACTCTCTCAGTTTACAAGTACATAAAGGATTCAATTTTTTCCCTTTATTAGCTTATTGTTCTCAAGCTTAATGTTCACCTCATGACCCTTCACAACCTTAAAAGATCCACCAACCAAGTTAAAATTTCCCTACAAATGCACTTGAAACCATTGATGAACTTATCATGACCTTAGACTCCATTTCCCAATGACCTAAAAATATCCCTTGTTTTCTATCTAAATCTGTCTGAGCATCATACCCAACCAAAAACAATCAAAATACCCTGCACTTAACATCTAGCCTAAAATCAACCCAAACCAGCAAACAAGTTCACATCTTTGCATCTACTAGAGAGATACCTCTCCGAATCCAGGAAGGCTAGGTCCTTGGATTCCAAAGCTTAGTTTGATGTTACCCCTGTCCATTTTTATCTCAATAAATCTACCAAATTACGAGGACCTAACATAATGGCGATCACAGTGGGAATCTGAGTGATAGAAAATCTTAGACTTCCATAAACCTTTCAAAAAACCCTTAAGAGTTATATCTTGTGTATTTATCCCACCACTCACACCAACATAATGGCGGTCACGATGGGACAGAGTTCATAGTAGCCTGAAAAAATCGTACAAACTCATATACATCCCCAGTTTGACTTAAAAAATCAACTCATAGCTAAGAGTAGAAACTAATTGCTTCACCATCCTCGCAAGATGATGAATGAGCTAGAGGATACTCATTGAAACCTTAAGGCTGCATAAAGAAACTCAAAAGCCCAAAATACTCCCTAAATTAATTTTTATCAAAAATTGGTGGTGGAACATTGTATACATATCCTCAAAATTTCAAAAACATCCACCTGGCGACTCCACTAGCCTCCAGTAGGCCTTTTTTATCTCACTGGTCCCATAGGTTTTTTTTTAGGATTGGGTCAAATCAGTCCAAATCAGTTTTTAGGGCCTAATTATACCTTGTGTGAGTAAAGAAAACAATAAGAGAGGCAAACCTTCCAAAAAACAATCCCAAACCTTCAACCTTTTTTTATTTTTGAGTAAAGAGATTTGTTTCACACAGGATCAATACCAGATCACTCCCGGACCCAAATTCTCCTACCGTAGTTAATGACCCAGAAAATATTTTGTGGAAAACTTCTAAAGATAGAAACTCACCCATCGTTAGGACCATTCATAGAGCAAGTTCTGCACCAGAACACCTTACGATTTCACAAGATCCTCAATTTGACTTGCACTATACCAAGAATCTATTCAGGACCAAGTCACAATGTAGGGTTGACCATACTCACCTTGACCCCATAGATTTGCAGCAAAGTTCCAGTAGAGAAGATTCTCCTTCCACTCCACCTGTCTTTCAGCTTATCCATCACTTCAGCCCTTTTTAGCTCAAATCCACTCATAATCAGTTCTCCGGTCCAAGTACCTCAACTACACCCATTCATACCACCACTATGAAAACCACCTCAGTCCATCCTACTCCACCTCTCACAAATCCCCCCCTTGTAAATCAACCCTTATTTCCCTTTCCTCCCATCATGGCAGCCTAGTATGCTCCACTAGCTCTACAACAACCACTATTACCTTTTCCAAATGACTATCAGTCCAATATCCATCACTTCTTGGAGACTGAATCCATCACTGCTCAAAAGCATGTAGATAGAATTAATGATGCTTTTGACTACATGGATATAGAAGAAGAAACCATACAGATGAGGATTTTTTCTCAGAGCCTAGGGGGAGAACCCAAGAAATGGTTTAAAAACTTACCTCCCAACATCATACGTGATCTCCCTACCCTCTACCAAACCTTTGTGAACAAATGGGAAATCAAGAAGAACACCCTTCAAATTCTTTCCGAGTATAACAATCTTAAAAGGAATCCGGGAGAAAGTGTTCATGACTACTCCACTAGGTTTAACAATGTTTACAATGCCCTCGCACCTAACATAAAACCTCCCCAAGACTTAGCCTTAGTAAAATATCTTGAAGGCTTTGATGCTGAGATGGCCTATCAACTAAGGGAGAGATATTACCTAACTCTAGAAGACATGAAAAAATGGGCTACGAGTGTAGAGGCCAATTTAATTGAGAAAAGGGCTAGGATGAGATCAGACAAAAGGGTGACTTATAAGGATGACACAATGCTTACAACCTCCTATTCTAACACCAAATTTGACTCCATAGTTAGGGCAATGGAGGGGATGATGGAAAAAGTCATTTTAAATGAGAGAACACCTCCTAGGGAAAATCAAGCCAATCTTCAAAACATGAATAAGAGTCAAAATTTTAGAAGAGACCCTCCTCAAGTTAGACAAAGAGAAAGTGACCAACAAATTAGACCTCCTTTCCAAGACAACTATGTAGATGAAGAGGAAAGAGAGCCTGAGCAGTTGGAAGAAGACCATGTAAATGTCATAGGTTCGGATGATGGGGAGAATACCTTCTTTACCGAAGAAGAACAAAGGATGTTTTCTTCAAAACCAAATGAGAAATCATATGAAGATTTTGAAGACTATAGAATAGGATTTGAGAATGCCATTATTGAGGTCCGTAGGCAATATGACCTTAGGAATAAAAATAATCAAGATGTTCCTAAAAAAATCATCCAAACACTGCTGTAAGAAATACCTCTGAACATATTCATCAAAACACAATAGAAAACACAAATAATATGGCTAAGAAAGCTGATATAAACAAGCCAAAGACTAGTCGACCTAGTAGTGATTCAAGCTGCCCTAGTACTTCAACTAGTAGCCCTGAAAAAACATTGTTGTCCAAACCATTAAATCAGAATCAACAAATCAAAAATGTAGAAAAGGTTATGGCTGATAAAGTTGATGTAAATACAATAAAGACACCTACACCTTTCAGCTTTGAGGGGGAGATTGCTAAAATCAAGATAACCATACCCTTCACTGAGTTGGTAACCCAAGAGGTATATAGATCCCAGATTTAAAAGTGTTAAATATATGGAATGATAGCGACACTTTAAGCTTAACTGATGATAAACCAAAGCTATTGTTTGGTCCCGAAGTAGAGGGAAAATATCAAGAAGGAGTTGTCCCTCCTTTCTATGTAAGTCTGAACATACATGACAAAATTCTGCATAATGCTATGCTAGAATCCGGTGCCTCACACAACCTCATGCCAAAGGTTGTGATGGAGAGATTGGGCTTAGAAATTACAAAGCCCTACAAAGACTTGTACTCTTTTCATTCTAGTAGGGTTAAGTGTCTAGGTCTAATCAAGGATCTGTGTGTCAATCTAGCACAAATCCCCGCTAAGAGTCTAGTCATGGATATAGTTGTGGCTGACATCCCCCCAAAGTATGGCATTATTTTATCTAGATCGTGGGGGGCCAAACTGTAGGGTAGCCTTCGAATGGACATGACTTATGCCACCATCCTAGTCTTAAATCAAACAAGGAGATTGTATTTGGAATCCCACATGAAATACATGGTGAGTAACATAGATAGGCCACATAACACACCAGTTTATTCCATTCACTCAGACCTTGAATCCTTCATCCTGTATAATGAAAATTACATAAGTGAACAAGTTAATGACAAGGAGAGAGAACTAAGCCCCTCAGAACAACCAAGCCAATCCTCTAACCAAGAAAATGACACCCAAAACTCTAGCAGCCCTGAAGTGCAGAACATTGAAAAAACTAAAATTGACACCCTTTGGCATATGAGCTTTGATGGCTCTTATGGTAAGGCTAGCTCAGGATCAGGGGTTTGTATCCACAACACAAATGAAGGCCATTCCTATAAGCTAGATTTCCAATGCACCAATAACGTTGCAGAATATGAGGCTCTCCTTATTGGTTTATACCTACTCAAAGACCTCAAAGCTAAGAAAATCTTGGTTCAAGGAGATCTAGAACTGATCATAAATAAAATTAAGGGAGAATATTCAGCCAAGAACCCTAGACTAAGGGAATATAGGAATGCTGCCCTAGACCTTCTCAAAACCTTTGAGAAGTATGAGCTCACTTTCATCCTTAGGGCCCAAAACTGCCTTTCCAATGAACTTGCCTTTGCTACCAGCAATTTCTGTTTACCTTATGAAAATAATCAATGCCTCATAAAAGTAAAGAACAGGCCTACTATACCAAACAACTTGAACCATTGGAAAGTGTTTAACAATGATGAGCAGATAGATGATTTTCTGCAATCCATAAATGAATTTGCAAGCAAAAAACAGAGTTGAAGATTTGAAAGAAATAATTTTGCTAAAAATGAAACTCCCAAAACAGAGTTTCCCTTTGATGATGATATAAACCACCTTCAGAACCCTTATGTTGCAGAAGTATTTGATAAATCAGATCAAAGAGAACTTGAATTTTGCAGTACAAATATGACACCTTTCCAAGAGGCCTTACACCACTAGAAGAGATATTTTGATTTTAATGATGTAGCTAAAAAAACCAAGATGGAATCCACTGAAACAAATATAGAAGAATGTAACATTGGAGGGATGAAAGAGCCCAAAATAATCAAGTTGTCCAAAACTCTCCCACCTCACACAAAACAAAAATACCTTGAGCTTTTTACAGAATTGAGAGATGTGTTTTCTTGGGGGTATGAAGACTTGAAATCCTATGAAACCAAAATTATTCAACATAAAATTCCCCTCAAGTAAAATCAGAAACCATTTAAATAAAAATTGAGAAGAATTAACCCGCTCTTGTTACCCTCAGTTGTGAAAGAAATAAAAAAGATGTACGATGCTAGGATCATAGTCCTTGTCCGATACTTAGAAGCCGTCGGTAAATATACGAATGGAAGTACAGCTTCGCTTACTCCATGCCGGCTAAAAAGATGTATGGTGCTGGGATCATAGTCCCTGTCTCATACTCAGAAATCGTGGGTAAATATACGAATGGAAGTATGACTTTGCTTACTCATAGTCATATACCTCGATGGCATCATTGTCTACTCTAAGACTAATGAAGAGAACTTAGTCCACTTGAGAAAAATCTTTGAAAAGTGTAGAAAGTATGGCCTATCCCTAAATCATAAGAAAAATTTGTTTGGCCTTCAGGAATTAAAACTCTTAGGTCACATCATCTTTGAGGAAGGAATCACGATAGATCCCAAAAGAATAGAAGGCATCTTACAAATCATCCATCCTAGAAACATTAAAGAGCTACAATATTTCACTGGAAAGATTAACTTCCTAAGAAGATTCATCCCTAACCTTGCTGAGATCCTAAGAAATATAAAAAATATGTTGAAATAGGAAGTAGGAGTGAAGTGGAGTATGGAAGCAAAACACTCTTTTGAGTTGGTAAAACAAGCACTCACACAAACACCAGTCTTAATCAGCCCTGACTTCACCAAGGAATTTTACATCTTCTCCTTTTCCTCTGAACATACCGTGGTAGCATTATTATTGTAAAATAACATCATGGGGCAAGAACAACCCATGGATTTCTTCAGCAAAGCCTTAAGGGATGCTCCTCTAAAGTATAACAATATGGAGAAACAAGCCTTCACCTTAATAAAAGCTTTGAAGGATTTTAGAGTTTATATTTTTCATTCAAGATCGTAGCTTTTGTCCCACACATAGTTGTCAAAGACATACTTAATCAAGACCCTGATGGTGAAAGGGGCAAGTGGATTGCTACCATATGATTTAGAAATCAGACCCACTAAATTGATTAAAGGACAAGGACTTGCAAAACTTATGGCTAACTCAAATTTCCAAGCTTTAGACATGAATATGATTGATGTATTAGAAGAAAATGAAGAATTTACAACACCATTCATTGAAGAAATGTTTTTAAGTTCATCTTGGTATGTTGATATTATTTATGTGCTTCTTTATCTCAATGCTCCCCCTTCTTTGTCAAAAACCAAATCTAGATTCTTAAAACAAAAAGAATTGAATTTTTGCATTTTAGATGGAGTGTTGTATTGGAAGAGTTTTGCTGGTTTTCTGCTTAAATGTTTGCTTGAAGATGATGCATAAAAAATCATGCATGAATTACATGAGGGAGAATGTGGGGGTCACCTTTATTGGAAGACCACAACCAACAAGATCCTTAGAGCTGGCTACTATTGGCCTACCCTATTTTCTGATACTCACAAACTAGTCATGACTTGCCATAAATGCGAAATATTTGATGGCAAAAGAAAGCTCCTACCTCTGCCCTTGCATCCCATCTGTTGATCATGTCATCCCCCTATTGAATTTTGACAAGCAATCCCTTTTAAAAACCCTTTCAGACTCCCTCTTTTGTCCTAAAGAATCCTTTTTCTGCCTATCGTTACCTTTCCTACCCCCAAATTACATTAAAAAAAAGGCCGCAAAACCCATATTTGAAAATCTATAAGGCCTAGCCCTTTCGGTCCTAGCCCCCCTCTATCTTTTCCTCCACATGACTGGAAGTCAGAACCGAGTGCTAGCCATAAAGGCGCTTTCCATATATATATATCAGGCACATTTATAGCCGTCGATCTGTACAGATCTGACAGCATTCGCAAGTATTCATCACGCTCATGGCCCACTCCTTTCATCGCCCAAGTCGCTTGTCCACCATCCGATCATCCTGCAAAATCAATGGTTCACAGTACTCCCACCCTGGTGGTCCCCGCTCCGTGCACTGTACGAAACTGGTGGTTTATATCGCACCGCTTTTCCGAGGCAGGCGGTATTTCTCATTTCAGAGCGATTCCATACATCGTTCGCCGTGTGTACCCGCGTACGGCCCAAAAACGGCTCTCCATCGCGTGTTGTCGTTCGTCCGTAGTCAAAGCGCGATATCCGCGAGAGTCGTCCGATCTATGACGACCCATCCGATGGCGATCTCTCCTCGAACCTGCGCGGAAGTTAACATGGGGAAACCGTACTCGTGGCCCACCATTTCATCGCCCTCCGATGCATTTTCAGCCGTCGATCTCCTCCTAAGATCTGACGGTCCAGATCACTTGCCTCTCCGCCAGTTGAATCCATACCTCCATGTCACCTGTTCCATGTGTGTTCACCCCACGTCCATCTCATATACATATTCCATTCCAAAGTCTATTTCCAAGGTTTTATGTGTAATATTCTGTATTTCCGCCAACTTACAACCAGAGTATTTCTCCGTAATTCCACTGTGTTTCTGCCACCCTACATTTTTCCATGTCTACACCACCATTTTCATTGAGTCCGCCACATTCACCGTCCCCATGCACGGTTTTCATATTAAGTTTGCGGGTTTTGCAGGGTTACAGTGGGGAAAAACTGCCATGATTTACAGTCTTAATTTTAGTAGTAGAGCACATCAAAGGACTATTTTTTAGAGGTTGTAATTATGGAGAATGGCCTAGGAAGATAAATCGACAAGACTTCCTTTAAAGAAGTAGGGTTAAAATCTGTCAAACCCTCCAAAGTCATTCAAAGCACAGATTGTGCAGACGGAGATACTAATGGAGCAGCAGAGAAATATCAGTGGATGATCGAGGAATTCAACATTCAACATTGAAGATCTTAAACCATAATTCAGGGTTAGCTGACAGAGGGTACCATTCGCAGAAAAAATACCTTAAGGATTTCTTTTCAGCACTGTTCTCCTTCAGAAAAGGACAGAATGTCTATGAGATTTTACTTCTTTGTCGCATCCCTGAAGAGATTTCTACGTAGGGAATTTATTCCAGTAAGTAGGCAGCAGAGTACATACAGCACTACAAATTCATCAAGAAGTATGGGTGTGCATGTTTCCACCATTTTGTTTTAATGAGAAAAATTAAATGTTCATCACCTACTCCCTTTTCGAGCTTTCGTGTTCTCCTATAAAGCTCCCGAAAAACATATGATTTAAGGTTCCAGATTTTATCAGAAAATGATGCAGTGAAAGGATTTTTGTATACATTTTGTAGAAATCTTGTATGAAGGCTTAGAGCCCATAGGGTTTCAGTGAGGAGGAGTTCCATCTGTTAAAGAGGATTCTGGTCTTTGGTATTTCACAGTCTGTAACTTTCTCTTATGTGTTATTTAAATAGATCATTTCATTTCATCCATCTTTCCTGTATCATGTTTTGGAATGTGAATGGCTCACTGATTTTTGGTATGGATTTATCCTAGTTGATACCCATGCTCGGATTAGTCAAGTGCTTTAAATATGGCTCATGCATGATATTCTGTTCCACTTTTCATCTAAACCGTATTTCTGCTATATTAGTTTCTTTGGGAGGGTGTTTTTAAAACGCTATTATCATGTATGGATTCTTAGATTGGTAAGCCGATACATGGTGGTATTGTGTATCTAGATATTAGCTCAATGTTAACTAATATCTCCTTAATATTTCATTCACTACATACATCTTCTGATAATTTATTTCTGTGAGGTATTTCTGAATTGGCCCTCTTTGCAGTAAGCTTCCTCTGAATTGTCTGTTGCTTTTATATTTGAGTTTTGCATGTTGTCTCTGCAGTATTCCTCCCTTTGTTTCAGTTTCTGAAGGTCTTGGTCCCATTCAGATTAATATTCCTTGTTTTACAAGAGATAGCATGAGAGCTTTTTATTGATAACTTCATCTGTTATACCATATGCTCCTTGCTATATAAGATGTCCTAGGCACTGGTCTATCACAACTCTAGGCTGTCTCTAGGAGTGACAACATCTTTTTGGCGCCGTTTCCGGGGATCGAAGTTGAGAAAATATAAATCCCTGGGCCTCGAAAAAACCTAATT
The DNA here is from genome assembly GCA_034641835.2 of Pinus albicaulis. Lineage (NCBI taxonomy): Eukaryota > Viridiplantae > Streptophyta > Pinopsida > Pinales > Pinaceae > Pinus > Pinus albicaulis. Next base: position 144,000 of record JAXQQM020083375.1, on the reverse strand, counting down.
CACTCTTCAAGTAGGTGAGCATGGAGAGTTGAGAGTTGTAGATCCCTCACCTTGGCGACTCCACATTTTTTTATTAGATAAATTTATTTTCAGTCCTGGCTCCTCGTAAGCCACACCTGAGGTCAGATACGTCTCTTCCAAAGACACCTTCAGTGTCTGACCCTGAAAAGATCATACATAGAAGAAATTGGAGGGAAATGCAATCAGTCCACTATGAAATTCTTGAATTTTCTATAGAAAAATTTCCATCCTCTTCTTCTCAAGTAGCCCAAAAGACCAAATGACTCCACCGGTAGAAGAATCTGAACTGGTTGAGAAGATGCAGTGGCCATATTTGTAGAAACATGGATCCAAACATGGATATGGATACAAAGCTAGATAATTTATATGATCAATTATACGAATTAACAGAGAGGTTTGATAAAATGCTGGAGATGTATATGGCTAATATGAATGAAAATGATAATTATTTAGAACAGCCCATACCTCTTCCAGAACAAGAACAAACTTGAGACCTAGATAATGAGAAAGACTTGTATGATGCTTTAAAACCGATGGAAGATAAGGAGGAAAGCGATCAGGAATTTCCTGACTGCTTACCTATGTCTTGTGTTACGCTGACCAGAGAGTATCAGGAACCAATAGCAAAGGAAAATAGGGAATGTTGCGTGGAGGAAACAAGAGAACACATAGAAGATGCATAATCTGATGTGGAGGAAGAAACCACTCATGAGCCTTGTATTCTAACCGAGTATCATTAGGTTCATGAGGACTAGTCTGAATCAGAGAGAGATCAAGAAACATCAGAAGATCCACAAGATTTCCCTGCAAGCATAACTGAGGATATTCTAGAAGAGGTTCAAGAATACATCCTGCCTCCAAATCAGCTAGTACAAGAAATAGAGAGATGCTGCTCTTCTGCAAAAAGGAACACAAAACAATATTCTCCTTTGACAGAAGAAGAGATTGATAAGATATTAAATCAGTAGTCCACCTCAGAAATCTTCTATGAAAAACACACTCTTGCTCATTCATCTTATGAGTTTGATTGTACAGATCTAGAAAGCTCCTATGCGGATCAAAGTGAAGAAGAACCTGCTAATAATCCAGTATGCTCTGTTGGAAGTATTACTTATATTCATGTTTTTCCTATTTCCGATCTATCTGATGATGATGTTTCCCAAATAGAAGATAATCTTGCAGTGTCATCATTAGTAGATCTATGGGAGGAAAATCATTTCCCTTTACTTTCAGAGAGTAATAAAACAATGCAGGCTATTTATGATACTGATGGGGAGAGCTACGATAGTATAATAGAAGATGAATATTCCTTGAATCTTCATTCTGCTTTACCACAGATCATTAGTGAGACTGGAAACCATCAACCTTCCTTTTCAGAAGATGAGGAGGTAAGCAAAGAAGAAATTCTTGAGCAGATTGAAATTAAGGGGACTTCTCTTGAAGAGGAAGAAGAAATGAAACATACCCCTTCTAAAGAATACATAGATATGTTCACAGAGCTCAGCTCATCAGAGCAGAACATATCAGAGCTCCAAGAGGAAAACACTGTCATATATGATGAGTCCTCTAGTTCAGAAAATGAAGAAGATGAGGGAGATTCTCTTTCTCAAGAGAGTCTTGTTCTTGATCCAGTAGAAGAAGAAGAAATCCTGGTTGAAGCCTTCTTGCTAGATATTCATAACCAGGTATCATTTCATGATCCTTATGTTCATTTCATGCGCACATTTGAAGAAGGATCAAGGGTCTTTTTGAGCAGCATGTTGCAAGAAGAAAGAAAATTTTTCAAAGCTGCTATTATGGAACAAAGAGAGTGGGAGCTGCCCTGCCTTTCCAGCCTGCTCAAGGAGCTAGGAAGAACAGACCAGTCATGGGATCACTTGATGGACTGGTTTCATTGGAAAAAAATGTTTGTAGGATAGACTTGTAAATAATCCAGTTAGAGTAGAGTCGGTAGGAAGTCTGAAATAAAGCTCAGCCTGTGAGCATCTAGTTAGCTATTTTAATTTCTGCAAAGTCTAGCAAGCCAGACAGTCTAATCCTGGCTTGGATATTGTTCAATTTATGTTTTATAATGTAGAGAAGAAATCTTCTAGACATTTTAATCCTAGCAGTTGTTGTTTAGGTAGAGAAAATGTGAGACCAACAGTTTAATCTGGTCTCATGGAGTAATAAGGGTAGAAGTAGAATAGATTTATTTTTCCTGTCTGTGAAAATTGATGATGTAGGTGGTCTGCGAAGTTCTCGACATGCCCAAGGATGAACGTGTCATCCCCAGGTGGAGCCAATGTTAATCATGTCAGCCCCCTATTGAATTTTTACAAGAAATCCCCTTTAAAAACCCTTTCAGACTCCCTCTTTTGGCCTAAATAATCCTTTTTCTGCCTATCGTTACCTTTCCTACCCCCAAATTACATTAAAAAAAGGCCGCAAAACCCATATTTGAAAATCTATAAGGCCTAGCCCTTTCGGTCCTAGCCCCCCTCTATCTTTTCCTCCACATGACTGGAAGTCAGAACCGAGTGCTAGCCATAAAGGCGCTTGCCATATATATATATATATATCGGGCACATTTATAGCCATCGATCTGTACAGATCCAACGAAATTCACAAGTCTTCTTCGTGCCCGTGGCCCACTCCGTTCATTGCCCAAGTTTCCTATCCACAGTTCGATCATCCTGAAAAATCAACGATTCACAGTACTCCCGCCCTAGTGGTCCCCGCTCCGTGCACTGTACAAAACCGGTGGTTTATATCACACCGCTTTTCCAAGGCGGGTGCTATTTCTCATTTCAGAGCGATTCCATACATCGTTCGCCGTCTGTCCCCGCATACAGCCCAAAAACTGCCCTCCATCGCGCGTTATCGTTCGTCCGTAGTCATGGTGCGATATCCACGAGAGCCGTCCGATCTGGGATGACCCATCCGACGACGATTGCTCCTCGAAGCTGCGCGGAAGTTAACATGGGGAAACCGTACCTGTGGCCCACCATTTCATCGCCCTCCGACGCAATTTCAGCCGTCGATCTCCTCCTGATATCTGACGGTCCATATCACTTGCCTCTCCGCCAGTTGACTCCATACCTCCACGTCACCCGTTCCACGTGTGTTCACCCCACGTCCATCTCATATACATATTCCATTCCAAAGCCTATTTCTAAGGTTTTACGAGTAATCTCCTGCATTTCCGCCAACCTGCAACCAGAGTATTTCTCCGTCATTCCATTGTGTTTCCGCCACCCTGAATTTTTCCACAATTTTTCCATGTCCGCACCACCATTTTCATTGATTCTGCCACATTCACCGTCCCCATGCACGGTTTTCCTAACAAGTTTGTGGGTTTTGTAGGGTTACAGTGGCAAAAAACTGCTATGATTTATAGTTTTAATTTCAGTAGCAGAGCACATCAAAGGACTATTTTTCAAAGGTTGTAATTATGGAGAATGGCCTGGGAAGATAAATTGACAAGACTTCCATTAAAGAAGTAGGTTAAAATATATCAAACCCTCTAGAGTCATTCAAAGCACAGATTGCGCAGATGGAGATATTAATGGAGTAGCAGAGAAATATCAGTGGATGATCAAGGAATTCAACGTTCAGCATTGAAGATCTTAAACCATAATTTAGGGTTATATGACAGAGGGTACCATTCGCAGAAAAAATACCTCAAGGCTTTCTTTTCAGCACCATTCTCCTTCAGAAAAGGATGGAATGTCTATGAGATTTTACTTCTTTGTCGTGTCCCTGAAGAGATTTCTACCCAGGGCATTTATTCCAATAAATAGGCAGCAGATTACATACAACACTACAAAGTCATCAAGCAGTATGGGCGTGCATGTTTCCGCCATTTTGTTTTAATGAGAAAAATTAAATGTTCATCACCTACTCCCTTTTCAATCTTTCGTGTTCTCCTATAAAGCTCCCGAAAAACAGATGATTTAAGGTTCTAGATTTTATCAGAAAATGATGCAGTGAAAGGATTTTTATATACATTTTGTAGAACTCCTGTATGAAGGCTCAGAGCCCATAGGGTTTTAGTGAGGAGGAGTTCCATCTATTAAAGAGGATTCTGGTCTTTGGTATTTCACAGTTTGTAACTTTCTCTTATGTGTTATTTAAATAGATCATTTCATTTCATCCATCTTTCCTGTATCATGTTTTGGAATGCGAGTGGCTCACTGATTTTTGGTATGGATTTATCCTAGTTGATACCCATGCTCGGATTAGTAAAGCGCTTTAAATATGGCTCATGCATGATATTCTGTTCCACTTTTCATCTAAACCGTATTTCTGCTATATTAGTTTCTTTGGGAGGGTGTTTTTAAAACACTATTATCATGTATGGATTATTAGATTGGTAAGCCCATACATGGTGGTATTGTGTATCTGGATATCAGCTCAATGTTAACTAATATTTCCTCAATATTTAATTCACTACATACATCTTTTGATAATTTAATTTTGTGATGTATTTCTAAATTGGCCCTCTTTGCAGTAAGCTGCCTCTGAATTGTCTGTTGCTTTTATATTTGAGTTTTTCATGTTGTCTCTGCAGTATTCCTTCCTCTGTGTCAGTTTCTGAAAGTATTGGTCCCATTCAGATTAATATTCCTTTTTTTACAAGAGATAGCATGAGATATTTTTATTGATAAATTCATCTGTTATACCATATGCTCCTTGCTATATAAGATGTCCTAGGCATTGGTCTATCACAACTCTAGGCTGTCTCTAGGAGTGACAACACCATCAGTGTTGAAGCTCCTTTTCAACAGTGGGGTTTGGACTTTATAGGAGATATCCATCCTATTTCATCTGTCCAACATAAGTGGATCCTCACATCCACTGATTACTTTACCAAATGGATAGAAGCCATCCCTTCTAGAAATGCGACTGACTCAGTCATCATCAAATTCCTTGAAACTAACATCTTGTCCAGGTTTCTTTGTCCTAAAAATTTCACCACCGATAACGCTGCTGCCTTTGCATCTAATAAAATGGTGGAATTTTGTTACAAATATCACATCACCCTGTGCCACTCCAATGCTTATTACCCACAAGGTAATGGACTAGCTGAGTCATCTAACAAGAACTTGGTAAAAATCATCAAGAAGCTCCTAGAACAAAATCAAAAAGCATGGCATGGCAAACTAGTGCATGCACTATGGGTTGACAGTAGTTTTCCCCACCTCTTTGGGAGTTCCAGTCATGAAGCTTCTTCAAGAAGTACAATCCAAAGAAAATTACATGTAGAGGACGCTGAACCAAACCACTCATTTGTAGCAGTCAAGGGAGCAGTTTTACAAAAGGACACAAGCTATACAAGAAAATATCAAGAAAATATTTGATAGGAGAACCAAAGAAAATTATTTCCAGATTGGAGACATGGTTCTGAAATGGGATTCAAGAAGGGAAGACAAGGGCAAACATGGCAAGTTTGAAAATCTATGGAAAGGCCTTTACATCATTCAGTTAGTTAGAGGCAAAAATTCTTTCGTTTTGCAAGAGCTTGATGGAATTGAAATGTTTGGATGCTCGATCAATGGGAGGATGCTTAAACATTACTTTTTTCAAGAAACCTAGTTTTTTTCTCTCATTCATTCTACATACCACTGTTTGATAAAAAGGAAAATCACAAAAACAATATAAAAAGAAAAGAGGGCAGAGTTTGAAAGAGAGGTACAACCCCATACCTAAAAAATAATGATGCTGAAAGTGTGCAAGTATAAATGCCACTACTTATTTCAAATAAAATCCTTGTTCAGTCATCCAGCCTAATCATGGCTGAACATGTTTTAAATTTATGATTGATAAGCTAGTAAAAAAAGAGTAGGTCAAAATTTTCAAGCTTGACTTGTCAAAGTAGATTGCGTATGTGGAGAGATGTTAGTTCCACATGCTCAAATCTGAACCAAAGAGAAAAATGGAGATGTTAAAAAAATGAAATATATTGCCCTCATGTTTCCTAAGCCTTATCTATACAAAAATAACACTTGTGTGCATCTTGTTTCAATGCCACAACTCATCGTGAGTCAGATCACCTAATCCTGATTTATTGTTCTTTCAATTTCATGTTAGTAGGATAGAGAATAAATTTTGCCAAACGACTTAATGTTGACAAATGAGTAGATTAGGTAGAAAATAAAAAGTGTTAATTAGCCTAATCTGAACTCTTGGAAGAAATCAGGGTACAATTAGATAGTTTGATTTTTGTTTCCAAAAATAGAAATGTCAAGGGTTTGCCAGTTCAAGTGCACCCAAGGAAGAAAAATGTTACGCAAGTAGATTGGGTAGGTAGAGATGATGCTGATATGAATCATGTATTTTCAGATCTCAAAGATTACAGACTCAAAACAAACACCAAAAAATGAGGAAAGAGCACATCTGCCCAATGGAAGAGGCACTAGTCTCCAAAATCTAGAAAATTCTGAAGTTCTCCTGAGAAGGAGCTGCCCTCCCCAAGTGGAGCCACTGTTAGTAATCCATATTTTTGACTATTTGAAGATGACTAAGTATTGGTCCTAGATTTCTAGAAACAAATTTCATAAATATTTCGAGTTCTATAAATCTCACTGCCTTCATTATCCTAAGATAAAACTTTCACTATTTTATCATCCTATCTAGTCATGACTAGCCCACCACTCCTGGAAGACCCATCATGGGCTCAAACCATTTATTTTAACCCTAACTTGTCACCCATTTTTTGACCATGTCTTTCCTTTTGGCCCAAATCCTCTGTTTTGTTTACCTACAAAATTCCCTACTACCACCTAAACCTACCAATCAAATAACTTTGTTGTCTCTTCCATAATGCTCTCAAACACTGATCATCTCTGTAGACCCTTTGGATAGTCAAGTATGTTGGATCTTAGCTCTTAAATACACTAAGCTTATCATAGATGCTATATTGTACTTGGTGATCCATGTTAGCCCCTTATAAATTCCTTGACAAGCAAGCAAGGGGATAATTTGTTTTATGAGCCTTCAAGGAATGCATTTCTCTTGAAAAAACATCATCCTTGAAGCCTCTTCATGCTCTCTTCCCTTTGATTATTTCCATCTGCTGTTCTTGATTCAGTAAGCCTCACTGATAATGATAAATTGTGCTCCTAAAGGCCTTCATTTTCCCTTTGTACCCCCTGTAGAATTCTTCATTTCATCACTTTTTTCCATTTTTCTAAGCCTCCTTTTCCACCCCAAAATCCCTCCCCTAGTCCTCCTAAACCGTCCTAAAATCCCCTTTAAACCATGCATACACCCTTGGTTTGGCCAAGCAACCCTTATTGCCTCTATCGTTACCCTTCCCTGGCCTCGAATTGCATTGAAAAGGGTTGAGAACTCATACTTTTCATATATCGGGCCCAACCCCCTTCAGGCCAGCCCCCTTAACCTTTCCCCCCCACGTGACCCAGGCGCTAAACCAGGAGCTGACCCATAGAGTGCTCATCAATCGTATGATCGAGTGAAATTCACGCCGTAGATCTGTATAAGATCCAACAGTTTTCGCGGTCCCTTCGCGCTCGTGTTGTTCCTGCGTTCACCTTTCCGATCGCAGATCCACTGTCCACTTGATCCGCAAATCTATGGCCTGGATTTTATCTGCCTCGGTGGTCCCTGCAACGTTCACTGTTCAAAAATCGAAAGTATCCATCGCACCGGATTTGGAGGTTGGGTGGTATTTCTCATTTCAGAGCGATGCCATTCACTGCAGGACACATGTCTCAAGCACTATTTGAAAATCGCCCCTCCATCGCACATTATCGTTCGTCCGCATATCCGGTGCGAAATCATTGTACATCGTCTGATCTAGGGTGGGCCATCCGACTTAACCAAGGCAATCCATACCCCTGGCCCACCATCCGTTTCCCTTCGATACATTTTCCACAGTCGATCTCCTCCTGAGATTGGACGGTCCAGATTCAATTGCCCTCCGCCACGTTCTCAACCTTCGATCTCCTCCTAAGATCAGACGGTCCATATTAATTGCATGTCCCACCGTTGACCGGTCCTACCATGTCACCTTTCCACGTGTTTCATCGCATGTTCATTTGTCCCTTTAAATATTCCATTCTGAGGTCAATGTTTAAGGTTTTGTGTTTAAATTTCCATTCTTGCCACCCTCCAACTGCATTTTCCCACTGTACCACCATTCTACAAGCCTCCCACTGCATTTTCTGCCGTAATCCTGCACTATTGTGCCATTTCACCAGCCTACACGACCAATTTCGACGTCCTCGCTGCATCCACCCACCCTGTGCATGTTTTTCTTAACGTGTTTTCGTGTTTTGCAGGGTTAAAGGCAGGCGGGAAACTTCCATGATTCGTCTGCACTATTGTAGTGGCACAGTGCATAGAAGAAGCTGAATTTAGAGCCTGATATTACAGGAAAATGTCCGAAAAGGTGTCTGCAACATGAATTCCATCAAAGGGCAGAGTTCAGACTCTGCAAAACCTCTCCAGCGCCATTAAAGCTCAAATTTCATAGACAGGGACAATACTGGAGCAACGAAGGATGTCAGGGAAAGATCAGAGAGTTTAAGGCATATAATTGAAGATTGTAAGCCTTAACTAAACAATTAGAGGTAGAGTACCAAATCAAAGACATCATGGATCGATCAGAAGGTCCTAAGGCACATAAAACAACGCCAACAGGGTTTCACCGTCAGCAGAATGTTCTTTCCCGTGAAAGGATGAAGTGCCCATGCTGTTTTCATTCTATGCTGTGTTCTAGAGGAGTTTTCTTCCCTGACAACAGTCCTGATGCTATCGGAGCATTTGATATGCAGTATGGCAGACTCTGTAGTCATTTATTTACCTTTTTTTTTATTCACCAAAGTACTACAGAGTACTGTAGCCAAAGTACATCATAGGCATACCGGAGTAAATGGAAGCCTGGAGAAGACCACTCTTTCACCCGAAGAGTGCCATAGTTAAATTAACAGAATTTAAACAGAATGGGCTTCAGCCCTCTTTCCTTTTTGAGTTTTAATGCGTCATTTAGTTTGTCACCTACCTCCTCTGCTCTCTTCTGCTATAAAATTCATGAAGGAACTTATTGTAAAGGTTGTTGATCGGTTATCAGAAAAATTACAAGCTATTTCTTTTGAGACATAGTCTGTGTGTAAAGTTGTAAGATAGGCCGAAGCATTGAGAGTTCAAAGTCTCTCTCTGATCTCAGGTCTTTAACTTTGTGTTCTAAATCTTTATTGTTTCCTCCTCTCTTACCATTTCATGCCACACTATCATCTTTAAGATCCAATGCTTTAGATGACTAGCCCAACTGAAAGCCTTCACATTGAATAGCAAGTAAACCCTTTCCTGACTCCATTTCCCAATTGTCTTGAATGTTCATTGAATCACCCCTCCTTTTGCCTAAATCCTCTTTGCTCATCCTTTTCTTATATTGAACCCTTCTTTCCTGATTCCCAACAACCAAACAAACAAACCCCGAGCCTTATAGCTAGCCTAATATCTTAACCTTTGAACTTTAAAGACATATACCTTTGAAAATCATAGAGAGATCCCTCTCTGGACCCATGAGGGCTAGATCCTGAGGTCTGAAAGTGGTTTGATGTTGTATTATCTTTTGGTATTGCTAAATCTGCCAAAATATAGGAACCCCAACATAATGGCGACTCCACTGGGGAAGAGACCAATCAGCCTTGATTTGGTAAATCACTGTGGTGGACAGTAAAATCCTAAATCCTCCACTCGGCGACTCCACAATTCCTAAATGTTACAATACTCTGCCGGGAGACCAGTCGCATTACAACATCATCTCCACCAATGGAAGACTCTGAGTTAAGTCCCCTTGAAGAGTTTCTTTGCAGAATATCAGATATAATGGCTAAACTCAAAAGCAGGGACCTTCCAGAGGTTTTCCTTTCCAGCTCAAGATTCAATAACTAGCTTGAGCTAAAGAAAATGTTTCTAGAAGTGCCGGTCGAAAGGTTTGAAGCTGAGATTGAACTTTTGAACTCACAAGAGAAATCATACCAATTCAGAGACCCCAAAGAATTTTTGGAAAGTATCTCTCCCCCTAAGAGGGAAGAGATTCCACTGCCTGTTGAAATACAAGAAGAAGATGATCGAGCTTTCAAGAGCCACACTGAAGATGCAGTGGTTGAAACTGTCCAGGATAAAAATAGCCTACTAGTCATGGAAGGCCTTAAAGAAGAAATTTTACATCATATGTTTATTGATCCTGTGGCAGAGTACATGGAGGCCCTGATCAGTCCAAATTCATCAGGAGTGGTCACTATTGATGGTGACCTTAGTTTTGAAGAACCACAGGCAGAGCACCCTATGGTTGTCTTTGATGAGCAGTCAGTGCTTATATCCTTTTTTGTTGCTGCTTGACTGGCTACACTGGCATTATTTTATCACCTAAAAGCGCCAGAGATTTCCAGGTAGAGTAGGGTAGGTAGGAAAATCTCAACAAAGCTCAGTCTATGAGGATTCAGTCAGTTTTTTTCAATTTTTGCAAGTTTTCAGTCCATGAGCAGTTTTGTCTTTATGCCATGGATCCAGAGCAAGCCAGACAATGTAATCCTAGCTTGGCTTTTTTTCAATTTCTGTCTTAGAATGTAGAGAAGAAATCTTATAGATAGTTTAATCCTAGCAGATATTAGATTAGGTAGAGAAACATATGAGACCAACAATTTAGTTTGGTCTCATGGAGAAATAAGGGTAGAAATGGAATCGGTTTATTTTCTTATTTGTAAAAAATAGAAATGATGTGAAGGGTCTGCTAGTTCAAATGCACCCTGGAAGAGAAAATGGTAGGATTGTAGGATGGGTAGGTAGATTGTTTAAGAGAATTTTTCTCCTAAATTGATGTCTTCACAATTGTGGCAGCTGAAAATCAAAAAATAAAGGTGGCTCAAGTAGCTGGCATCTGGCCTACACCAAAGATCATTTTTTGAATTCTTGACTCCTTTAAGAAGAAGCCATCCCCATGTGGAGCCGCTGTTAGCCCCCTATAAATTCCTTGACAAGCACGAAAGGGGCTAGTTTGTTTTATGAGCCTTCACGGAATGCATTTCTCTTGAAAAAAAATCATCCTTGAAGCCTCTTCATGCTCTCTGCCCTTTGATTATTTCCCTCTGCTGTTCTTGAGTCAATAATACTCATTGATAATGATAAATTGTGCTCCTAAAGGCCTTCATTTTCCCTTTGTACCCCCTGCAGAATTCTTCATTTCATCCCTTTTTTCCCTTTTTCTAAGCCTCCTTTTCCACCCCAAAATCCCTCCCCTAGTCCTCCTAAACCGTCCTAAAATCCCCTTTAAACCATGCATACACCCTTGGTTTGGCCAAGCAACCCTTATTTCCTCTATCGTTACCCTTCCCTGGCCTCGAATTGCATTGAAAAGGGCTGAGAAATCATACTTTGCATATATCGGGCCCAAACCCCTTCAGGCCAGCCCCCTTAACCTTTCGCCCCCACGTGACCCGGGCACTAATCCAGGAGCTGACCCATAGAGTGCTCATCAATCGTATGATCGGGTGAAATTCACGTCGTAGATCTGTATAAGATCCAATGGTCTTCGCGGTCCCTTTGCGCTCGTGTTGTTCCCTCGTTCACCTTTCCGATCATAGATCCACCGTCCACTTGATTCGAAAATCTACGACTTGGAGTTTATCTGCCCTGGTGGTCCCCGCAATGTTAACTGTTCAGAAACCAGTGGTATCCATCGCACCACATTTGGAGGTTGGGTGGTATTTCTCATTTCGGAGCGATGCCATTCACCGCAGGACACGTATCTCGAGCGCTATTTGAAAACTGCCCCTCCATCACGTTATCATTCGTCCACAGATCCGACATGAAATCGCTATACACCATCCGATCTGGGGTAGGCCATCCGACGGCAGTCGTGCCACGAAGTTGCGCGGGAGTTAACTAAGGCAATCCGTACCCCTGACCCACCATCCATCACCCTCCAATACGTTTTCCACCGTCGATCTCCTCCTGAGATCGGACGGTCCAGATTCAATCGCCCTCCACCTCGTTCTCAACCGTCGATCTCCTCCTGAGATCCGAAGGTCCATATTAACTGCATGTCCCACTGTTGACTGGTCCCGCCATGTCACCTTTCCATGTGTTTCATCGCGTGTTCATTCATCCCTTTAAATATTCCATTCTGAGGTCAATGTTTAAGGTTTTGCGTTTAAATTTCCATTCTCGCCACTGTCCGACTGCATTTTCCCACTGTACCACCATTCTGCAAGCCTCCCACTGCATTTTCTGCCGTAATCCCGCACTATTCCACCATTTCACCAGCCTGCACGGCCAATTTCAACGTCACCGCTGTATCCACCCACCCCGTTCATGTTTTTATTAACGTGTTTTCGTGTTTTGCAAGGTTAAAGGCAGGCGGGAAACCTCCATGATTCGTCTGCACTATTGTAGTGGCACAGTGCACAGAAGAAGCTGAATTTAAAGCATGATATTACAGGAAAATGTCTAGAAAGGTGTCTGCAACGTGAATTCCATAAAAAGGCAAAGTTCAGACTCTGTAAAACCTCTCCGGTGCCATTGAAGCTCAAATTTCACAGACAGGGACAATACTGGAGCAGCGAAGGATGTCAGTGAAAGATCAGAGAATTTAAGGCATATATTTGAAGATTGTAAGCCTTAACTAAACAATTAGAGGTAGAGTACCAAATAAAACACATCATGGATCGATCAAAAGGTCCTAGGGCACATAAAACAACGTGAACAGGGTTTCACCATCAGCAGAATGTTCTTTCGCATGAAAGGATGAAGTGCCCATGCATTTTTCATTCTATGCTATGTTCTGGAGGAGTTTTCTTCCCTGACAATAGTCCTGATGCTATCAGATAATTTGATATGTAGTATGGCAGACTTCACTGTCATTTATTTACCTTTATGTTTATTCACCAAAGTACTACAGAGTACTGTACCCAAAGTACATCATAGGCATACTGGAGTAAATGGGAGCCTGGAGAAGACCACTCTTTCACCCAAGGAGTGCCATAGATAAATGCACATAATTTAAACAGAATGGGCTTCGGCCCTCTTTCCTTTCTGAGTTTTAATGCTTCATTTAGTTTTTCACCTACCTCCTCTACTCTCTTCTGCTATAAAATTCATGAAGGAACTTATTGTAAAGGTTGTTGATCGGTTATCAGAAAAATTACAAGCTGTTTCTTTTGAGACATAGTCTCTGTGTAAAGTTGTAAGATAGGCTTAAGAAGATTTTTCAGACTGAATATCCAGCTATTGGTAATGTTTTACTTGACTGGTGTTGCTCTTTAATATGACAAGCACATTTCTTTGGATCCTGATCTAAAGCAGTGGTGATGTTTTTCTATCTCTGTGTTTGTCTTTAACTTGCAGTTCATTTTATTTCATTTCTAGTGGCTCGCATCAGAAAACTAGCATAGGATTTACCCTTGTTAGGTACCCTATGTTTCTGCTCTCCTTGCCTTCAATGTTTTCTACTAAATGTGTCATCTAAGGGTTGATTTCTGTTAATTTAACCAATGTAGTGGATGTCATTGCCTGCTAGCTGATGTATGAATTAAAGGAATTTGTTCTTAGATGTTCTTGTTAGGATTTAATTGAATGAATTGGGAACACTAGGAGGTCTAGAACTCTCTTTATATCTCACTAGGATCCTTTTCAATTAATTAAGCCTTCCTAAGTTCCCTTAAGCTGGAGGCCGAAGCATTGAGAGTTCAAAGTCTCTCTCTGATCTCAGGTCTTTAACTTTGTGTTCTAAATATTTATTGTTTCCTCCTCTCTTACCATTTCATGCCACACTATCATCTTTAAGATCCAATGCTTTAGATGACTAGCCCAACTAAAAGCCTGCACATTGAATAGAAAGTCAACCCTTTCCTGACTCCATTTCCCAATGGTCTTGAATGTTCCCTGAATCACTCCTCCTTTGCCTAAAATCCTCTTTGCTCATCCTTGTCTTATATTGAACCCTTCTTTCCTGATTCCCAACAACCAAACAAACAATAAAAAAAACAAACCCCGAGCCTTATAACTAGCCTAATATCTTAACCTTTGAACTTTAAAGACATATACCTTTGACAATCATAGAGAGATCCCTCTCTAGACCCAGGAGGGCTAGATCCTGAGGTCTAAAAGTGGTTTGATGTTGTCTTATCTTTTGGTATTGCCAAATCTGCCAAAACATAGGAACCCCAACAATCCCTAAGTCTAAGTCTTTGTCCAAAGTCCAAGTCCAAGAAAGCCCACATTAGGTCACCTAAGGTTTCACTAAGTCATAGGATGGATTTGGTGCCCAACAAGTCATGCCTTCCTGCATGAAGAGAATGTATTCAAAGAGGAATAAAATCAAGAAATTGTATCCAAAGTCATTCAAGAAAAGCTTCCTTGGCTTAGAGCACAAATACTGCAAGGGAAAGCTGCCCTTGTTCACATTTTTACAATGAATAGCCAAGGTGGCCACCAAAAATAAGAAGAGGTAAGGTAATAAGATGTAATCATCACCAAGAGGCGGACACAAACAAGAAAAAAGCAATAGGCCTATAGGTAAAAGAGAATTAGGGTTTGTTTTGGTTGATTAACAAAACAATGGTGACAGGAAAGAAACCATCTCAGAGATTACAATGACAGAAGCCACTTCTCTAGGGTTTTGCCAAAAATAACATTTCTTCACCTGCACTAAAAGGAGAAAAGACAAAGAGTATCATTTTAAAAGGGATAATCTTACCAAAGGGTAAAAAACAGAGTTTTTTAAAATAAGATTGAAGGTTGGGCATAATTTATTATCAAAACAACCTAAGAAGCAAGTGTGCCCCTAGTTTTCATCTCAGTGGTAGACCCCCAAAAAGGCCTGCTTGTCAAAATATTGTTCTGCAAAAGATGATAGAAACATAAGTAAACATTTTTTCCAAAAAATGTCAAAAGTGTGTTTCACAACAAATATCAGTCAAAAGGCACACTAAAAATATACGAGAAATTAACTTTGTAAAAGTGGGTTTTATCTTTAAAAAATTACTTTTCAAAACAACTATGAAAGGTCACTTGAACCTTTCCCACGCACCATTTTTTGTTTTACAAAGTGAAGAAGCTGTTGGAAGAATTGTTCAGGGTTTTCAGGCCAAACTGTAAAATTTTTGGGCGCTAAGCACCGAGGCTGACACCACACACTTGGCCTTCGGCGCTACACACAAGAGGAAAGATGGAAGTGTAAAAACACACTGCACTACGTGCTCAGAGCCGAACGCTATGCACAGGCCGAACAAGGACCGAAAGCACCCAAGACACTACCCAGTCTGCCCAGCGCTATGCATAGGCACTATGCTCCGACCAGACTTCTCCACATTTTCTCAAAAAGCTCGAAAATTTGAAATTTCATCTTCAAAACTTCTGCAAGTAGAGCCTAAGGTTGGTGAAACTTTTTTCTCCTCGCAAGCTTTCATTTTTTCTAAAAACAAGGAAGTAATCAATAATTAAAGTTAGACCAAACCCTAAACCATATAAAGATCAATTATTTAGTCTTTGAGTTAGGGTTTGCAGGTGAAATTGGTTTTGAGTACAAAAAAAATATTGGGTAACTATAGGCTAACCTCCAACCCCAAGTGCAAGCTCTAAAAAATAATTTTCACCTTAGCCTTCGTTTTATAAAGAGTTGACCTAAAAACCACTAAAAGCACCTAGTTTCACCAAAAACTGTCAAGAAAAGTCCAAAGGTCCTACTGTTGTTTTTAGACCAGTCATCATGTCAGAGGGAGATAGTCACACCAGTAGTGATGATATTCATACTCCCACCAAGCCAAAACATCATGGAGGAAAAGAAAAAATATTTGAGCCCCTAGACACCACTCCAATCACTTCATCTCCTATGATGCTTTCATGCATCGAGGATGTAGGGTGCTACAAATTTTGTGAGAGGGTCAAGCAAGTCAACAACCATTCAGACTTGACTATATTGTTCTTCTATAGCTTACAAAGCCATCAAGTCAATCTAGCAGGGGTGAAATTTGAGCTCTCATCTAAGATAATTTCCAAAGAAACATGTATACCAGACATTGGTGAGGTATGGTTCAAACAAAAGAAGCTGGAGTTGAGTTATTATGGGCCCTATTTGAAACCCAACTATCAACAAAATTGTAAGGTTGTTTTCCCTTTTTCCCATTTGCTAGAGAGGTATGCTGCATTGATGAGGTAGATTATCAGTTTTTTGACATGTGAGGGGAGATACTCCCAGATCTACTCATATCATATAAGGTTGTTGATGCATTTTACCAGGGTCAAGATGATGAACCTAACTTACTAAATTTTCCGAAGCATTGATAAAATGGCCTCGTTTTTCAAGAAGAAAAGCTATTACCACCAAATTCCAAGCCTCTTTCACCACTCCCTGATCAAAATGATTGTCTTATATCAGCTAGAGCAGCAAGGAATATCTTGGGAAACCTTCATCTCACATGATGTGTTTACAGACCCCTGGGCCTTCATCCAGTATATCTTGCCTTCCACTTCACAACCATCTACCTCCACACATCCATCATCTCCCCATGTGCCTTCTCCACAAATAATTTCACCTCTTACCTCTTCCCCTAAATTTCCAAGTGAGGGGGCTAACAGTAGCCCTAGTGAAGAACAAATAGAAGGTAGCAGTCAGGAGGAAACTGAGATAGATAATGATGGACAAGAAGTGAGCAGTGGAAAAGAAGATGATGAAAATGAAGAAAAAAATGAAGAGGAGGGAAGTAGCCATGAAGAAAGTAGTGATGGCAATGATGAAATTAGTGAAGACAACCAAAAATATGAGAGTAGTGAGCCCGATGAAGAGGAAAAAAGAGATGAAAGTAGTGGGAAAAATGATGAAGAAGAGCAAAAAAATGATGAGGAAGAGCAGCCAGATGATGAGGAAGAGTAGCATGATGAAGAGGACAGCCATAAAAGTACACCAGACAGTCAAGGAAAGAGTCATTATAGTCATGACAACAGTCATGACTGTCTTGACAAAAATCATTCCGTGGATGACAAAGAAAATCAAAGTGAGGCAAGTGTAGAAGATATCAAGCAAATTAAAAGTCAAAATGATGATAGCACTACCTTTGAAACTTCCATTGTTACCCCTCTCACATGCACATATCACAGAGGGAGAAGAAATGTGTTTTTTGCCTCTAAAAGGCAAAGGGCCATCTCTTCTCAAACAACCAAAACATTGGACAAAGGCAAAGAAAAAATGGAAACATTTGAGCAGAAGGTACAAGTAAGAAGGAGCAAAAGGATCAAAAAGTCTTCTCAACGGCCTCTTTTTGTTGATCTAGACAGTGATAATGAGGACCAAGGGATAAGTACTAAGTTGCTCCTCTTATAAAAGGATGCCCAACTTCAAGAATGGGAAAATGACTTTGAGAGGGCATAAAGGGTCATATACTATTATAAAGAGGAGCATAACCATTTCAAAGAGGTGAATAGGGGCCTTGCCTTTCAGAAGAAAATGGTCAAAAACTATGCAAGGAAGATCATGCTTGCTAATGCCAAACTAAGGCAAGCCCTCATGGAGCTAGAAGAGCTAAAAAGGACCAAAGTGCATGATAGCCTCGTGATCTTGGCTGATGCTTCTCAGAAGGTATCTAAAACCCCTTGAGGGGTCTACACACCAATTTGGAGGCAAATCCGGAAAATTTTTGTTTTCTCCAAAGTTTGACCCCTAGGAGCGCAGCACCCTAGGTGCTACACACACAATTGGGGCATCCTTAGTTGTTGGAGTTTACATTTTTGGATTCTTCGCAGCCCCAATAGTCTACCCACAAAATTTCAGGTCAATTGTGTTAGCCACCTATAATAATTTGACAAAGAAAAAAGGTGGCTAAAGTTGTGACCAAGCCTTCAAGTGAATCTTTCCTTCGAAAATATATCATCTCTGAAGCCTTGTGTTATTGTCTATCATTGAAATTCATCTCCACTACTGTCTCCACCAAAATTCTACTGTTGATGAAAGAAAGTTGCTTTCAAAAGGCCTCCATATCCCTCATTTCTCCTTACATTTTTCCCTTCATTTCCCCCCTTTTATTCAAAAATCCTTTTCAAACCTCATATCTCCCTCATATTTAGTTTAAAAATCTCGTTTCTGACCTATTGGAGCCTTCATTTGACCTTAAAATCACTTTTGAAGCCTTAAAAAACAATCCTCCAAGCATTCTGGCCTTAAGCCCCTTTCGGCCTAGCCCTAGCCCGTCTGTTGCGTGTGACCCGCGCTATGACGAAGCGCTAAAGGCATCATCGCAATCGCAAAATCCTTTTTCTCCTTAACTTCCCTCATCAAAATGATTTCTGCCGATTAAATCGGGAACGTCGATCCTGATAGATCGACGATCATCACTCCTTTGAAAACCTTCCACTTTTACCTTCATCTCCTTTTCCCTAATGTGATAAGCGCTCTTCCTCCTAAACCCCTGGTTCCACTTACTCCGACAGAACCATGCCTCAGAGTTTATTTCGGTCTCAAGACATTGCATTGGAAACATTTAATCCATTGGTCCTGTTCCCTTTCCCTCCGCTGATGCGATTCTCCGATGTAATCTCCACCATTGATTCCCATCATCCAACAGCTCACGATTAACCCAAATATTTCACTCACCAATCAATTTATTCGCTCCATGAAAAACTTGATTACCTCAGCATTGGGACCCACAATATACTCCACCCGTGCACCTTGGAGCTCATCGCATTTCCTCGGCACCGTCGAATCTGGCATCCCAGATTCAACGGTTGCCATTCAATATCGCATAACCTCTACCCCAACACCATTGTTGTGCAACCTTTACGCAAAACCACTGGTATTAAAAAGGCCATGTGTCGACCGTTCTATGGTATCACATTCAATACATAACAAACCACTTACTACCTCATCCTTATGCAAAAAACCACCCCCGATTTTCCATTACCACCAAAGCATTTTTTCGTGCCCCATTTCAAATTTTAACTTGGTTAGCTGCTCTGCCATGGTTTCTCTCCTCCGCTGCTGCATTTCTTCACTCTCACTGCTCCTCTACCATCCCCCCGAGCCTCTGTCATAGTTATCCAAGCTCCCGCAGGTTTTTTGTAATATGTTTATCGTATTTTGCAGGACTTAAAGGGTGGTTAATTCATGCATTTTCCACAGTCACAGTAAGGTGACATAGGTTGCAGGGTGACAATCCTGTAGCCAAAGATTGCAAAGAAAGGAATCAGAAGAGGATTTAATTTCATGTTGATCCTGTGGATCACTACCCTCGATCTTCGGCAGACCCTCCAGATCATAAAGTTGAAGGACCCCAAAGATAATCAAGAGAGCTTAATAAATCTGAAAGCACAAATTAAATTCAGATATCAGTGATTAAAGCAACAAAGGAGACCTATCAAGTAGAACGTTCTTTCCTAAGAAGGACTAATTCCCATGGCCTACTCCATTTTTCACCGAACCCCATAATAATTATTACTCTAACAGAAATTCCTAAGAATGTTAGTACAGGGGCTGCAAAGTATGAAAGACCTGAAAGAAAAAATCTTCACCTTAATTGTCATAGAGGATTAGACAGAATAGTACAACCATAAAAAGTACTTCAAGAAACATACCCTAGAAGTTATTGTCAACTTGACAAAGACTTCTAAGTCATCTTAAGGGTACCAGCAGTTAATGTAAAACCATTAAGCAAAGTGGGCATTCGAATACTTCTTCCCCTATATCTTAATGAAGCCTTTAAGGCTACATCTACCACTACTATCACTCATTCACCTATAATAACTCATCGAAAATACATTGTAAAGGGTTGGAAATTAACTGGTTGTAAGTTGTTTATTGAATTAGAGTTCTCTGAGTAATTGTTGTAAATAGGCTGGGAGATGATTTCTGGATTGTATCAAGCTATTGGACAAAAATGTATGTGACTTTTTTTACTCTGCTAATATGAAAAGCATGCTCACTAGATCCTGATCTAAATCATTGGTGATGTTCCATTACTTTGTTATTGTTTTCCCCTTATTTTACATCATGTTCATTTTCTCTGATAAGAAACCAGTAATTTTAGCTTAGGATATACTACTGCAAGTACCCTAATGCTTCCCGCACTTTCTTATTTTTAATGTTTTCTGCTTTTTGTGTATCTTAGAATAAATTCAATATAATTTAGGCAATTGAAGAGTTGGTTTTCCCATGCTTATTGATCTATGAATTTATAGTTTGTTTCTTAGATGTTATTGTTTGGTTCAGCTGAAAGAATTAGGAAATAGGGAGATTTAGTGCTAACCCTATCCCCTAAGTTCCTTTCCAACAATTAGCCTTTCGAAGATCCCTTTGAGTTGAGTGTCAAAAGTAGAGAAGGTTAAAAGTATTTCTCTGATATTAGATTTCACTCTGTGTTTGAACTTAAGTGTTTTCTACTGTCTGAAAGTAGTCAGGAGGACTGTTGGATTATTGTCTTTAAAGTCGGCCTCATCATGAGTATTGATCATAGAGGTATAAGTTGTGCCCTGTCCCTTGAGTTACTCTGAATCTTTCACCTTGGAAGGCTTTCCTTGTTATTCCCATTCATTTCCTTATTGTTTCATCCCATACAATCATCTTAAGAGATCCTCAGATTTAGATGACTAGCCCTTTGAAAGCCTTGGATATTTGGATTGTAAGTAAACCCTTTTATGACCCCATTGCCCAATGAACTTGTATTCTATTTAAGTTATTCTCCCATTGCCGAAAATCCTTCACTATTCATTCCTTTACATTTCATTAAACCCTTCTTTCAATGTTTCCCAACCAAACAAAAATATCAAAAACCCTTGTGCTCTATAACTAGCCTAATACCTTAAATTGAACTTTAAATATATATATTTCTTTACCTTTATAGAGAGATCCCTCTCTGGATCCAGGAGGGCTAGATCTTGAGATCCCAAAGTGGTTTGATGTTGTCTTGTCATTTGGTATTGCCAAACTGTCAAATCACAGGAACCCCAACATAATGGCGACTCCGGTGGGGAATTTATGAGTATATTACACTCTAGACATATTTTAGAGCTCAGAAGATCAAATAGCCTTAGTTTGGTAGTTAATTGCTCATGGTGGATAGAAGCTTGCTTCAAAAAATTAGAAATCTTCCATCTGGCGACTCCACAGTTCCTAATTGACCAAAAGACTCCACTGGTGATCAGTAGGCTTGCTGATTATCTCTGCTTTCATAAGAATCCACTAGGAGACCAGTTTCATCACAGAATCATCCATATTAAAGGAAACTATGAGCATCAATTTTCTTTGATCAAATCTTTTTTCCTCTAAAGACTGTCATATCTGGTTTTAAATATTCTTAAAAGAGTTGGGTCTAATCCTGGCTTCAAGAAGTATCTATACTAGAGCCTACCCTAACCGAAACCCCCCTGAGATAGTTGATAACCCAGAGAAAATTCTCTAGAAATATCCTAAGCCTAGTGGTACAACCATTGTCAAACAAATTACAAGAGCTAATTCTACCCCTAAAATCTTTTCAGCTCTTCCAGATATTCTAGGTGACTTAGCCTTTGAGAGTGATCTACCAAGAACTAGGTCACTGAATGGTATTGACCAAATAGAGTTTGAGCCACAAATTTCATCACACCATAGTGGCCAAAATACTGATAGCAGGGGACCCCTCCATCTACAACACCTGATATACATATCATTCATAATTTTGGGTCCTCTCACCCTAGATTTTCTCATCAATCTTCTACTGTCCCAAACACTTCTGCCACCTATACATCCGTCATCCATACCAATCCACTCCATCATCTTCCACCTGTTATTAACCCTCCCTTCCCTCCACAGAATCCTACCATGGAAACATGGTATGACCCTCTAGTCCTTCCTGCTCAATTAGCTGCCTTACGCCAAGGATATCAAACCTCTATTCCATTATATGAAGCCATGAGCTCAATCAATGCCTCACAACACATAGATAAAATGAATGAATATTGTGATAGAAATGAGATGGTTGATGAAACCATTAAACTCAGGTTGTTTACTTAGAATTTTGGGGGAGAAGTTAGGAAATGGTTTAAAAATATAGCTACGCATAGCATCCATGACCTCCCTGCCTTTCATCAATTATTTCTAAGCAAGTTGGAAGTCAGGAAGAACCCTCTCCAAACCTTGTCTGAATATGAGAAAATTAAAATAAATGTGGGAGAAGGGGTTCAAGAATATTGTGCTAGGTAAAACAATGTTTACAATGCTTTACCAGCCCACATGAAACCTCCTCAAGGGTTAGCCATCATGAAGTTCCCTGATGGGTTTGATCCTGAGATTGCTTACCAACTAAGGGAAATAGATTATAACACATTAGAAGACATGAAGAAAGGGGCAGTGAGTGTGGAGGCAAACTTAATTGCCAAAAGAGCTAGGATGAGGACTGAAAAGAAAGTAACCTATAGGGAGGACACCACACCTTATACATTTGATTCAAAATTAGATCATATAGCCAGAAACATGGATAGGATAGAAATAATGATGGAGAAAATGGCTATCCAAGCCAATGCCCAGAATAGGAATCAGTCTCAAAACTAGAACCAAAACTTTAGGAGAAACACCTTGCCCATCAAACAGAGGGATTCTGATCAACAAATAAGACCCCCTTCCAAGAAAATTTCCTTGACGAGGATGAGGGAATAATAGAAGAATAAGAGGGAACAAAAATAAACATGTTGGGAGTGGGTAACGAAGATCATACCTTTTTCACAGAAGACAACCAGACCTCATACAGACATCGTGAAAATGAAGGGCTAGAATCTGAAGACTATAGGTTAGGATTCAAGAATGCCATCATGCAGGTCCATGAACAATATGATCTCAGAAGAAAAAAGAACCTAGAAACTCCCAAACCAAAAACCTTTGAAATTACTACTAAGAAAAGGCCTGGAAAGACTAGTAAAGAGACTGCTGAAAATAACAAAATCGCAGCTGAAAGTTCTAGCAGAAGCAAGGGTAAGAGCGCCCAATCCACTGATAAACCAAGTCAAGAAACCAATAGCACTAGCATTACATCTAATTCTTCTGATAAAACAGTTTCAACCAATGTACATAGTGAAAATCAACAAGCTGATTTTTCCAATAAAACAGTGACCAAAAAAACAAAATTGAACCTTTCAAAGAACCAGTTTCCTTTCAATTTGGAAAGTGAAATTTCCAAAATCAAAATTTATGTCCCTCTCACTGAGTTGGCCACCCAAGATTTATATAAATGTTAAATATTGAAATCTTTAAACTTAGGAGAAAACAATGACTCTGTTAACTTAAATGATGATCAACCAACTCTCTTGTTGGCCCAAAAATCGAAGGGAAATTTCAAGAAGGAGTAGTGCCTCCTTTCTATGTCAGTTTAAATATCCATGAAAAAACCTACACAATGCTATGCATGACTCAGGGGCTTCACATAACCTCATGCAAAAAGTGATCATGGAGAGATTAGGCCTAGAGATAACCAGGTCATATGAATATTTATATTCTTCTGACTCTAGCAAAGTAAAATGGTTAGGTTTGATCAAAGACCTCTATGTGAATTTGACCCAAATCCCAGCCAAATGCATAGTAATGGATGTTTTAGTGGTTGATGTACCTCCCAAGTATGGCATGTTGCTGTCAAGATCATGGGGTGCTAAGCTGCAGGGTACAATGCAAATGGACATGAAATATGCCACTATCACTGTTTTCAGCCAACTTAGAAGACTCTATAGGGAATAACACATGAAATTCATGGTGAGCAGCCCAGAGAAAGTAGAGAATGCCCCTCTTTACTCTACCCATATAGACCTAGACTCTTTTATCCTTTACAATGATGAGTTCACTAATGAGAAAGAACTAGAGGATAAAAATTTAACCAGAGAATTAGGGGTCACAAATCCAAACATAACGACAACTTTGGAAATAGAGGAAGACAAGGGAAAAGTACTTGAACAGTTTGCTGAAATAGAAAACTAGAGTGAACAGAACTAAGACTGTAAACAACAGATTACCCATCAACCTAAACTCCATGAAAATCCTGAGGAACAAAATGTAACACGACATAGTGCTGACCTCAGGAAACAACATAATGATGAACATGACCTTAAGGATGAAACTGATAAAAAATCTGCAAACAACCCCTTATGGAGCATGAGTTTTGATGGGTCTTGCACTAAAAAGAGTGCAGGAGTAGGAGTATGGTTGCACAACACTGAAAACAGTTATGCTGAAAGCCATGCTTTCAAGTTAAATTTCAAATGCACAAACAACATAGTAGAGTATGAATATATCCTCTTAGGATTACATCTATTGAAAAAAATAGGAGCCAAGAGGATAGTTGTTCATGGTGACTCAGAACTGGTCATCAAACAAATAAATGGAGAGTACACTGCCAAACATCCTAGATTAAGGGCATATAGAAATGATGCCATGGATCTTTTAAAAAAAATTGTAGAATATGAGCTTGTGTTTCTCCCTGGAAGTCAAAACATACTTGCAAATGGTTTGGCTTGTGCTACTAGCTCATGCCAAAGACCACATAATGACAAAAATTTCATTGTTCAAACAAAATACAAACCAGCAGTACCAGATAATGAAAAAAATTGGCAGGTATTTGAGGGTGATAAATAGATAGAGGATTTCCTGCTTTCCAGGAATGAGTTTGAATTGAAAAATTCAAACTCTAGGTCCGATGAAGACTGTTTGGATAAAAAGCCCCGTGATGAAGAAAAACCATCCCCTATTGCAAAAATAAACATGTTGACCAGAGAATTTGAAAATGAAACAGAAGAATACATAAACGCAGATAAGGAATACGTAGATGTACTACAGTCCAAAGACAAAGGTATACCCCGAGGGCTGGTCCCTCTAGAAGACCTCTTTGATTTTAATGATGTGGCAAAGAAGCCAATAATAGAACCCACTAAATTTGATATTGAAGAATGCAATTTAGGCAGCAAGGACAAGCCTAGGATGATCAAATTATCTAAAACATTGCTAGCTCACATCAAACTGAAATACATTGATTTATTTAAAGAGTTTGCTGATGTTTTTTCTTGGAGCTATGAAGATTTGAAGGCATATGACACAGAGACCATCCAGCATAAGATACCATTGAAAGAAAACTAGAAACCTTTTAGGAAAAAGCTGTACAGAATAAACCATGTACAATTACCTCTGGTAGAAAAAGAAATTAAGAAAATGTATGATGCTGGAATCATAGTTCCTGTGAGATTTTCAGACTGGGTATCTAACCTTGTGGCTGTAAGGGAAAATACAGGAGAAATAAGGATGTGTATCAATTTCAAAAACTTAAACAGAGCCTCATTAAAAGACAATTACCCCTTGCCCAAAATGGAACACATCCTACAAAGGGTAGTTGGTTCCAGGAGGATTTCCTTGCTGGATGGTTTCTCAGGATGTAATCAGATATTGGTTTTGCTGGAAGATCAACTAAAAAAAACCTTCACTACTCCTTGGGGCACTTTCATGTATGTAAATATGCCTTTTGGGTTAATGAACGTAGGTGCCACCTTTCAAAGAGCCATGGAAATTACATTCTCAGAAGAAATAGGCTACTTCATTGTAATTTACCTCGATGACATTACAATTTATTCAAAAACAGATGAAGAACACTTAGCGCACCTTAAGAAAGTATTTGAGAAATTCAGGAGGTATGGGCTATTTTTAAATCACAAAAAGACATTGCTTGGTCTCCAAGAAGGTAAACTTCTTGTTCATATCATATGTGAAAAGAGGATTAAAATAGACCCAAAAAGGGTTGAGGGTATATTGCAAATTAGTCACCCTAGAAACATCAAGGAATTGCAATCTTTCATTGTAAAGATTAATTTCTTGAGGAGGTTCATACCCAACCTTGCAGAACTCCTTAGAAACATGACAAATATGCTAAAAAAGAGGTAGGAGTTAAATGGACTCTAGAAGCCAAGAAATCCTTTGAACTGGTAAAACATGCACTCACCGGAGCACTAGTTCTCATCAGCCCTGATTTTACTATGGATTTCCTCATATTCTCATTCACATCAGAGCATACTATGGCTACTATCCTATTACAGAAAAATCCAGAAGGATAAGAGCAACCAATTGCATTTTTCAGCAAGGCATTAAGAGATGCACCTCTGAAATATAATATCATGGAAAAACAGGCCTATGAATTGGTCAAGGCCTTGAAGGATTTCATATTTTATTTTTACATTATCATATTATTGCTTTTGTGCCTAATATAGTGGTAAAATACATTTTGTCACAAGATCTAGATGGCAAAAGAGGAAAGTGGATTGCTGTGATACTAGAATATGATTTGGAAATCAAACCCACTAAACTCATCAAGGGTCAAGGCTTAGCACAATTAATGGCTGAATCTAACTTACAAGCGCTTGACATAAATATGGTAGATGCATTAGATGAACAGGAAGGATTACCAGCTCCAATTGTTGAAGATCATTTCCAAAACTCACCTTGGTATGCTGATATTTTGTATGTGCTTGTTAATCTTAATGCTCCTTCTGGTTTATACAAGACAAAGGCAAGGTTTTTAAAGTTGAAAGCTATAAATTACTTCTCAGCAATTGAGTTGCATTGCAATAGTTAGTAGTGGTATTTCTATAGGCAGCATGATGTAACAATTTGAGAGGGAGCTACAGTACATATGTGGTAGTGACTGTGGAAAATTCATGGGTAGTAGTATAGAGAGAAATAACATAGTGGATGAAGGGAAACATGCCAAGCATCAGTAGCACATGGGAGCGATGCCCAAGATCAGAGAAGTGCTTATGGAGTGAAATGTTGCTAGAGAAGATTCCTTACTACGTGGGAGTGTTGAGATTTTGGGTATAATCAGATGTGATATAGCTCCAAAAATTTGTGGAGGGTCTAGAACACATGAGATCTCGAAGACCCAGAAATCATTTGGAGAAATTCCACCCAGTATAAAATTTATTCAAATAATTAATTTTTTAATGGGGACCCTAAGTCTAACTTAGGGAAATTAAAAAATTAATGTGAATTAATTTACACATCTGGGTGAGAATGTTCTAAGTGACATGGATCAACATTTTTCTAATCTGAGTCATCGATTAGAGATTAGATCACAACCGTTGATTTATCAACGAGAAAAGTATTAAAGGTAGGCTTGGGGTCAGTTGGAGAACACACACAGAGTAGTAGCAATTGAGCTAAGTCTAAATTCTTGCGCGAGGTTTGCTGAGAATTTTTGAGTCAGCTTATAGTGCTAGTGAGGGGCAGATCGACAAGTGATATTCTGATATGAGGCCAAGGATACATAAGTAGAGAGGAAGTACTGTACCAGACAATTTTGAGGCCAACAGGAGGGATGCAGCCTAGCTAGGCTGACGTAGAGACAATGCTGGGGTTGAAGCAGGCCCTTCCAGGTGACGCAGAGGCAACGTTGAGTCCTTCAGGCTGACACAGGTGTAGCATGAGGTTTTAGGGACTGACGCAGAGGCTAGAGAGACAATGCTCAGGTTTGAGTGGGCCAGAGAGGGCTCGTATTCGGTAATTCCCTTGGGGGTTTGAATCAACCATATTTTCTATCTCTGAGTGATAAGGTGTTAGCCATCCATAATTTTGACATATTCAAAGATGGCTAGAACAGATATTTTTAGCCTTCAAGAAACAAATTTTAGCAAATATTTGAGTCCTTGAAGTGTTGTGTTCTCTATTCAGAAGAACCCATCTCACTAATATTTTCACCTCAAAATCCTGTTTCTAAAAAGAAAACTATTTTTCAAAGCCTCACCTCCATCATTTCATTCCCCCATTTTTTCTTCATAATTCCCTCTATATCACTCATTTTATTCCCTTTAACTACCGTTCACTTCCTCGAAATCCCCTTTTAAACCATTTAAACCCTTTATTTGGTTTAAAAACGCCTTTTTACACCTTATCAGAATCCTTGAAAAGGCTTTAAAAACCTCCATTTTAGGCCTATTCCGCTCTTTTTAACATTAGGGCTCAAGTGCCTTTTGGCTTAGCCTCTATCCCTTTTTCCTACCATATAACCCTACCACCACGACCGAGCGCTAAAGCCCATCGGTGGTTACACTTCGACGACCCCAAGTTCCCACTTCCGTTTTCTATTTTTGCTGATGGCCGATCCTCCGATAAGATCTGGACCATTCATTCCCAAGATCCAACGTCTGTCACTTTTCCTTTCTCTGCCTTCCATCACATCGGTGCATCGCATCGAGCTTCACCCTTTCCTTTCTGCCTTCCTTTCTTCGTCGATGATCATCCCCTGTCGATGGAATCTCCACCGTTGATCTTTCCCAGATCTAACGCTCCTCGTTCCGTCGCACACTGCTCCATCGCATCGGCACATTGCTCCTCGGCGATCCCAGTTCCCTTGTCCTCGGACCCTCTTTACCACCGATATGCGAAGCCCCGATCGAATCCTAGCCATTTATCTTAATCTCGATCCAACAGTCCTCGCTTCCTCACAATTTTGCCATCTCCCTGTCCATATGTTTATATTGCGTTTCCCCGCTATCAATCTCAACCATTGATCCTCCTGATCCAACGGTTGGCGCTCAATCACATTATTATTGACCCCTCATCCACCATCTAAAATCTCCGCTTCTTCGATTTAATCTCCACTATTGATCCTCGCGATCCAACGACCCACATTACTCCTGCATTTCAACCCCGCCCTTTTCTTTCTTTCCCCTATCAACAGATCTCGACCATTGATCCTCACAATCCAATGAATACCATTGATCCCCTCCTTTTAACTATGCCCAATATATTTTTTGCTACGCGACAAAACTGCTGACATCATCGCTAGGTCCCACCTTTTTTTTCCTCCCATTCTTTCCTCCCCTCACGTTTAATCCTCACCGTCGATCTCCCAGATCAGAGGGTCTAGAACTATTTTCGCGTGCGATCCACCCAAAATGATTTAATGCCCAAATTCAAAATGAAATGGGTGGTTTTAAAGAGACACACATCAACCACTAGACCGTATCATGTTTGATTGGTCCCAAACCGCTTACTGCCTTCACCTCACGTGAAAACTGCTACCGGTTTTCCAATACCCCTTTTCAGTTCTTCGCGCCAATGAAAATCTTAAACCTCTGCCTGCATTCCACCTCCTCTGCACTGTTATTCCACTACTCCCGAGCCTCTGTAAAGTAGTTAAAACCAAAAACGCAAGATTTTAATAATGGTTTATTGTTGTGTGCAGGTTTAATGGCGGCCTTAAGTTGCATGCCCTCCCACAGCCATATACCAGTGGCAGAAGCCAAGGATGATGATCCTGAGGCCGAAACAATGCAAGAAAGGGATTCACAGGTTGATTATTAATGTTTTATCAGTGTCTCATGAAAGCCGGTGAAGGACAAAACCCCCAGCGCAGAAGCCCAACCACATGTACACAAAAGAGATGAAGTGAAGATCAATGAATATTAAAGAAAAGATCAACAAAAGAATAAAGATTAAGGGTCCAACTTAGAAGATTACAAGCTTAACCCGTAGATCAAAGATAAAACACAGTTAAAGCCAAATCAGTGTTAAATGACAAAGATGGAAAAATCAGCAAAGGAGAGCTTCAAATGACACATCAGTAAAGCTATTTACTCCTCCCAGGACTAAAGACACCTTGACAGTTATTATGCTGACAGAGCCTCTTTAAACTGTTAAGGCAGTTATTGTAAAGGTATGGGTGGTCTCAAAACCCATACTGTCTGCTTTACTTGTACCAGAAGAAAAGACAAGACTGCAGTAGCCAGGAGACTTCCTCACAAACAAACTCTTTGGAGTTATTACTAGCATAACAATTATGCCTCAAAGTCTACAAGAATTACTAGAATGGGAAAGAAATTAATGTAATATTTATGACACAGAATGGGCATTCGAATGCTTTCCTCCTCTATTTTAATTAACCATTAAGACCATCTCCGTCACCTCTCCTCCCCATTGACCTATAAATCCTATTCGAACTCTCATTGTAAAAGTTGGCATTTAATGAATTCTGAAGTAATACATAGACTATTGCTTTGAAGAAGGATTGATGTTTTGAAGAAGTGTGGATGCATTTGCTTTTCCGTTGATGGAGGCTGGATCATTGGGTCGCTGAGCTTGGTTTTGGTGAAGTACTCTCTATTTGTTAATGTTATTTCCTGTTTTTCGTTGTTTTCCATTATGCTTTTCTTGCATTGGAGTAAAACGCTTAGGCTAAGAAATGTCTCCTAGAAGCACGTTAGATCTGTTTACTCTTCACTGCCTTTATGTTTTCATCTGCTGAAGCTTTTATTGAGTAGTTTGACTGATTTTAAACCCTTAAGCTTGTTCATTTCAAAATAGTTCAAATAGCTGGTGTCAAGGTTGAATTATGGTTTTCCCTACCTGCTTGCTGCCTCTTGAAAGCTATTTCTGAAAACATCCTTTAAACGTTATTGTTTGCAACTTGGCAGAGAGGATTTGTTCTAATCTTACCCTCTGTTTCTTGCTGAGATAGTCATATCTAGAGGTATTTATAATTGCAATATTAGATGCCTGGATGTTCCCCCTTTTATGAATGCAACTATTTGTGTTTTTTATATGTTTTCTAACTCCTTTAAGTGAAACAATTAGAAGAAACAAAGTGTTCCTCTCCTTCTTTGTCTTACTTGAAAGTCTGTCTTGTTTACATTATCTGCATAAAGTATTGTTACACAGTATTTTGTCACCGTCCCTGCAATCCCTCATCCTGCACATTTGAGGGCTATTCCCATGACTTGTGAGTAGTGACATGACCTAAAACCAATTTCATGGCACCCCCTTTCATAAGGAAAATCATTCCCCTGAAGAAAGTTTCCTCTGAAAAACCCTAAAAACAGATATTTTTGCCTTGGCGCGACTAGCCAGTTCAGCCCTCGCGCTAATGGGGGAAATCCACCATAGAGGGCATGCCAGTTGGCACTCTGTACTTGTGTCTCACTTGTGCCAAGCTTAATAAGGGATTTAAAAAAAAAAAAAAATGGCGGAAGTTTGATTCCAACAAACTTCTGAACCAGTCACCAAAAGGAGTTGGTTGGTTTGGCTTCGGATCTCCATGTATGGGAAGTAGTTTTCCTTATATCATGGAAGCTTCCTTAGAGATAGGGCATATCCCATGATTATAAGGATCCCAACTCCCCTTCCTCCATCTATAAAAGCCTTCCTTCTCCCTTAGAAAGCTAGCTGAATGTAATGTTCCAAAATTTTATGGAACATTAAAAAATTTTGTTTTTTGCTTTAAGAGGAGAATAAGTGGGTAAGGAAACCCATTGATAATAAAAATATAAATAATGAACCCTTATAATGTGAAAAGGGATCAATAAATGACTGTATTTCACACCCCATGTTTGAAAAGAGACAATTTGCAGGTGGATAATTCTAGAAGCCAAGTTAACTGTGCAGTTTGAGAAGATAAGGTTCACTTGGTGAGCCAGTGCAATTTGAATGAGAGGAAGATCATTCTAGAGAGGAAACCCTAAGGTGTGGGGCCCATGAAAAAACACCCTTCAATTTTTTAAAATGAGAACGAGCAGACATTCTCATTCATGCTTTTGATTTTCATTTTGCTTGTCTTCTTAGACAAGACCATTCTCTAGATGTTTAGCTAAGATGCAGTGCTGCTAGAACTAGGTGTTCTCAGGTGGGAATCCCATCTCTTCCATAGAGTAGCTCTTGAAAGAACTTGTTCTTCATATTACCCATATTCTGGCTTGAGGCCAAATCATTCCATTGAGCTCTAGCGTAGTCTCCATTGGTGGTTGAGTTGTGCGTTGGGTGTTGCGGGGGAGGGTTCCAGAACACCACTTTCGGCATTGTATTTCAGAGGAGGGAGTATCCATTCCTTTGGGAGATTAGTGAGGAGTTTCTGAGCTTCATTCCAGCAACCTTGGCATCAGGCTAGTCATTCTCCATTAGCAAAAGAGCATCCCTCTTCATTGACTGCGCAGTTTCTAGAGAACATTTGCAGTGATGGTTGCAGTATTTTAGTGGGTAGTGAGATTTTCAATGAAAAGATCAACCTTTAATTTGGGAGATTAAGTAGAGGGGTTACATCAGATATTACATCATCTTTAGCAAGGCTCCTCCTATTTCTATTTTCTATCGAGTTGCAGCAGCTGCCCAACAACTTTGGCATTTTGGTAAAAATGCCATTTTGTCTAGTTTCCATCCAATCCTTCTAGAGGATTGTTGTATTGTATTTCCAGGGGTTGAGATCTTTCTCCCCCTTTCTTATTTGAGCTTAAATTGTTGTATCATTCATGTACATGTATTTACTGCTGCAGTACCTCCATAGACTACGCAGTATTAGTTGGGAATAAACTATGCAAGTAGTGTTTTTCTCAATTTCTATGCACATGTCTCATGGAGACTCTTTACTTGATTTGAGTAATATGTTTCTCAAGAGTTTTTCTACATTTTCTATTGCATATGTATTTGAATGCTAATTTCATCTTCATGTGACATATCTCCTTAGAAATAACGATTTCATTTCCTTGTTGAGCAAAGTGTTGTTGCAGCCCTCTTCATTAGGCCCTTTTCTGAAGATAATAGGTGAAAGAGGCTTGTCTCAAGCTCCTAGAAGGATTTTTTTTTAGTCCACTTCAAGATTTTAGCTCTAGACAAATATATTCAAAGTATCCTAGACCAGGGATCAAATCCTACTACCTCCATTTCTGGGAAATGTGTTTTCCAGGCTTGGATTGCTAGTCATTCCTACTATGAAATTTCACATATCTGTAGACAGAGTCTTCAAAGGGCCAGAAAGCCTCCGGATCTCACCCTTCATTAGAAGGTGAAATATCTAGTAAATGGCCCCGCAGTCCATCTCTGGCACAAAATTTTGATATTTCTGAAAAAGGAATATTACGGTGGTATGAGAGCGCCTTTCTTGGCTCAGCCTGTGGCCTTCAAAGACCAAGAAGAACCTCCCCAAGGAGGAAGAGAAAACATAAAAGGGATACCCCTGCACTTCCTATTATCATCTAGAAGGAAATAAGGAGTTGAGCAGGAGAGAGACTCCATCTCTTGGAAGAAAGGAGAAGAAAATACTCACAAGTCTTCTTCCCTAATCTATGCAAGGCGCACATGAATATTTCAGAAAGGTTAGGAGGGATATTGATGGAGAATCTCAAAGAGGGTTCAAAACTGAAGGAAGCGCTATATTTTCACATGGTGAGGGTAAGTATGCAACCACACACCATGATGAACAACATAGTCAAAAGCCCAAAATTCCTGTGAGGGGAATGAAAGAAGGAGGAAAGGTGACTAAGGAGGAAACCCTTAGTGATTTCTTGGAGTATGAGTCTCACACTCATGAATTCAGAAATCAGCCCACTTTTTCTGAGTTTTGCAAGAGCAAGGTGAAGGGGAAAGAGCAGCAAGGTAGATTTCATCTATCTAATTTTGGAGGCTCACCTTCACATTCAACCAAGGATTGGGTGAAAGGGCCAAACACCTTCCAACAACAACACCACATTTCAGAAGGAGAAATCATCAAGGTTACAGCGCCGCATTTGAGAGGTAAGACTCATGCATGGTGGAAACTTGAGTCCATATCTTCTGAGAATGTTAAAGCCTCATATTATGTGAATTTCACTAAGTCATTGGTGATAGGACTTGATCAGAAAATTCTTGGAACTCATGAGATGGAGTTAAACCAAGGGACTCAAACAAAACCCTTGCATAGAAACATAGAACCACCTCAAGAAACCGGGAGCTGAAAAATTGCATCAAGCCTTGTTGGAGGCCAAAATTTCATCCCACACCTTTGAGCAACAAAACATAGAGCTCTCTTTTTCAAAGATGGATCAGATTATTGGAATGTTGCCCAACTTTATTGCAGAGATAGAGGGAAAAAATGCTGCCAAATCTAGAGATCGTCTAGTGCCTTATGCAGAGGAAGAAGGAGCTTTTGCTCCAAATAGAGGGATTCTTGTGTCTTTGCAAGAAGGTCCCCAGGATCTCATGCATGGAGATCAAGGCACACTTCATGATTCATATGTGCCATGGAATATGAGGTGTAAAGCCATGAAGATTCAGGAAGAATATAGAGGAGAGACCCAGCACCATGTGATGAGGAGGGCCCATCTCTATCCATTTTTGGAGGTCATTACACCTAAGAAGGTGATTGAGCTACGCAGTGGAAGCATGGATAGGGTTGTTCATCCATGTATACAGTCATATTCAAATGAGAATGTCTCATTGAGTGGAGACATCACACCAAGGAGGCCACTGGTTCAGAAGATGAGGATAGATGCTTCAGATAGTGAGGCATAAATCACTGATTTCAGCAGTGTGGAGGCCTTGGGACAACTTGTTGCAGCGCTGGGGGTTTTGGGTAAAACCAAAGCAGAGGGTAGCATCCACTCACTATCATTCTTACCCACTCTCCTTTCAGTACCTGTGTTATGGTAGGGGAAGCAAGGGAGGGAAAACAACCTTCCCACTTGTACAGTTGGCATGGGAGCAATATATGCACACAACTCTTTGGAGGAATGGGCACAGTCACTTCTTTTCCTTAGGTGGAAGAGGATAGATTCATCTATAAATTTCTCCCTTTGCATGAGTAGAAAACATGGTAAGGATATTGTTCATTTATATGATTTACATGTTGATTCCTTAACCATGTATATGCAGGATGATATTCCAAGGAGGAGCATTCTTTATCAAAGGCTCCTTGGTCTACTTGGGCCCAAGAGCGTAGTTGATGGCCATCCCCTTGATGGATTTGGGGAAGATTTGTATTTTTAAGGGCACGTTCCTTATGTCTCATACACCATTCATTTCCTCCAAATACATGAGGTGAATGTAGCAGCAAACCGACGGTTGAATAACCACATCTTTTGTCATTCTCTCTTGCCGTTTGTGCCCAAACTGCGCTGGTTCCATAAGAGGGATCAATGTCCCACTCACTTGCTATATATGGCAGCCAGCATGAATTTTACATTAGCTCTCTCTGCTACTATGGATCATACTATTGTTGGGAGCATGATTGGGAGAGAGGCACATGGGATGGATGTGTCCTTTGGGGGAGAAGATCCCCATACGTTTTGTAGGGCATGCTCTAAGGGGAGCATGAGAGATGAAGTGGCCACCATATTTCAGCATTTATTCCTTCTTGAGGTGATCCATGGGAGTGATGGGGATTCATATGATGGTGTTGATCTCCTTCCCATCAAAAAGGAGAGAAATTGGGCCAACTTGATTCAAAATGGAGGAGGGAAGATCCTTGGAGATCCAAACTTCATCTTGCCACTTGAGGGTAACATTTCAGTAGCCTAAGAGTATCCTTCACTCTACACTTTTCATAAGTGGAGGGGTGAACAACATAGGGTAGGCTATGATGCCTACCACTTTCAGATTTTTAGCCCACCTTCTTGGTTGGAGCTCAAGGTGGAGGAAGATGTTCAACAGTTGCCTTATCTAGAGGTGACTAGATTCATATGGATGGTTTCTTGGGGATGGAGGATTGACATGAGGGGAATTTTCTTCACAATTCATTTTGACACCATGCCTCAAGGAGACCTTAGGAAAACACATTATTTCCTTCTTCAGTACATTCCATATTCATGATGATAGCCACACTAGCTAGTTTACATGCTTGGGAGGAGCAGTATAGAGATTCTTTGTTGATACAACATCTCATTCTTCATGGGGGGTTCATCATAAGTAGATGCTACAGTTGGAGGAGGAAGACATCCTATAGTTCTATCCTTACAAGTTGCTTGAGGGCAAGCAACATTTGGGAGGGGGGAACTGTAATGTTCCAAAATTTTATGGAACATTAAAAAATTTTGTTTTTGCTTTAGGAGGAGAATAAATGGGTAATGAAACCCATTGATAATAAAAATTTGAATAAGTTACCCTTATAATGTGAAAATGGATCAATAAATAACTCGATTTCACACCCCATGTGTGAAAAGAGACAATTTGCACGTGGATAATTCTAGAAGAGGCCATGTTAACTACGCAGTTTGAGAAGATAAGGTTCACTTGGTGAGTCAGCGTAGTTTGCATGAGGGGGAGATCATTATAGAGAGGAAACCCTAAGGTGTGGGGCCCATGACAAAGCACCCTTCACTTGTTTAAAAGGAGAAAGAAGCAGTCATTCTCATTCATGCTTTTGATTATCATTTTTCTTGTCTTCTCAGACAAGAGAATTCTCTGGCTGTTTAGCTAAGATGCAGTGCTGCTAGCACTGGGTGTTCCAAGGCGGAATACCATATCTTATATAGAGTAGCTCTTGGAAGAGATTTTTCTTCATATTCCCCATATTCTGGCTTGATGCCAAAGCATTCCATTCAGCTCCAACGCGGTTTCCATTGGTGGTTGAGTTGTGTGCTGGGTGTTGCAGGGGAGGGTTCCACAACACCACTTCCAGAATTATATTTTAGAGGAGGGAGTCTCCATTCCTTTGGGAGATCACTGAGGGAGTTTTTTATCTTCATTCCATCAAAACTGGCATCAAGCCAATCATTCTCCATCAACAGAAGAGTGTTGCAGTATTTCAGTGGGTAGTGAGATCTTCAATGAAAGGATAGTCCTTTCATTTGGGAGATTAAGAAAAGGGGTTATATCAGATATTGCATCATCTTCAGCAAGGCTCCTCCTATTTCCAGTTTCTATTGATTTGCAACAGCTGCCCAACAACTCCCATTTTGTCTAGTTTCCATTCAATCCTTCTAGAGGATTGTTGTATTGTATTTCCAGTGGTTAAGACCTTTCTCCCCCTTTATTATTTGAGCTTACATTGCTGTATCATTCATGTACATGTATTTACTACTGCAGTACCTCCATATAATTCGCAGTCTTAGTTGGGAATAAACTATGCAAGCAGTGTTTTTATCCATTTCTATGCACATGTCTCATTGAGACTCTTTACTTGATTTGAGTACTAGATTTCTCAAGAGTTTGTCTACATTTTCTACTACATTGTATTTGAAGGCTGATTTCATCTTCATGTGACATAGCTCCTTAGAAATAACGCTTTCATTTCCTTGTTGAGAAAAGTGTTGTTACAACCCTATTCATTGGGCCCTTTTCTGAAGATAACAGGTGAAGGAGGCTTGTCTCAGGCTCCTAGAAGGATTTGTTTTGAGTCCACTTCAGGATTTCAGCTCTAGATAGATATATTCAAAGGATCCCAGACCAGGGATCAAATCCCGTTGCTTCCATTTCTGGGAAATGTGTTTTCCAATCTTGGATTGCTAGTCATTCCTACTAGGAAATTTCACATATCTGTAGATAGAGTTTTCAAAGGGCCAACAAGTCTCCAGATCTCATCCTTCATTAGAAGGTGACATATCTGGTAAATTCCCCTATAGTCCATCTCTAGCACAGACTTGTGATATTTCTGAAAAAGGAATATTACAATGAACTTGTACGAAGGAAACTATAGCCAGACAACTATTGAGAGCCAAGTCGAAGAGAGAGAGCTTTGTCCAAATTCCCAAAAATATTTTTTGAGATGTGCTCCACTGTCAGCCCTGCCGAAGGAAGATCATAGCGTCAAAGCATTTGGTGTTAATCTTTCCTTTTTTATTTATAATATAAGTGACTCTGATTATGGTTCCATTCATGTGTTTATGCAATGAATTGCATCTTCTATGACTGATGTATGGTTACATGCTTTAGATTTTACGTTGTATGTCATTTTTTCCTTGCATGTGTGCAGGTGTTCGGACGTGTTGAATGGAAGGATCATGATATTCCAAGTGAGGGACGGGAAACATCATATTTTCTTCAACGACCACTACGTGGGATTTGAGGTAGGCTACTTGTCGCAATATTAGTCTTTTTGTAACTAGGAACCTGCATCATTGCATGACTTGATTGTTGCTAGACCTGATCTAGGTTAGTGGGATCGCCTATGTCCGCAAAGGGGATTTACCTCCTCAACAAGTATGTTGGTAGGATTCATGGTTAGCCCTGGCTATTGAATATTTATTTATGTTGAGATAGTGTTGAAAGTCCCTTCGTTGAAAGGTATACATGATTAAGGAGTCTTAACATCTCTTAAAGCTCTACTTTTCCTTCCAAATCCTTGATGTTCATCTCATCCCACCTATATGATCCCACAGATCCATTGACTAAGTTAGATTTGCCCTTTGGTTCCCCAAATTCATCAATCGGAACTATTTAGACTTCCACATGACTCCAGTGCCCAATGGCTTGTATATTTCCACACTCTGTCTATGCTACCTAGATTTTCTATGTCCAACCAACAAACAAACAAATTTTCACTTCATAACTAGCCTAAAACCAACCCTTAAAAGCAAAAAAGTCATATCTTTGCACACGTTGAGAGATCCCTCTCTGAGACTAGGAGGGATAGATCCTAGAGCTCTAAAGCTTGGTTTGAATGTTGCCTTGTCATTTGGTTTTCCAATTAGCCAAATCACAAGACCCCAAAATTTTGGTGATCACGGTGGGACTTCTTAGTGAATTACATCTTATACATCCTTAAGACCTTAGAAGACCCGTAAACATCCTTAGATTGGTAGTTAATTGCTGATGGTGGACAACAGCCCGCTTCAAAACATTCAAAACCATCCACCCGGTGACTCTACAATTCCTAAAAGACCAAAATACTCCACTAGTGATCAGTAGGCTTGTTGATTACCCATGGTTTCACAAAGACTCCATTGCGACAACCCTCACTACCATTAAAACCTCATGCACACCCATGATTAGGAAACTTTGAGGATTAAGTTTTCTTTGTTAAAGACTAGTTTTCCTCTAAAGATTGTCATATCTGGCTAACTTTATTTTCTTTGGATCTAAATCTTAATATAATGGCTTCAAAAACAATTCATACCAGAGCCTATCCTGACCCAAATCCTCCTAAGATAGTTGATACTCTAGAAATTATCCTTAGGAATTCTCCTGTATCTAGGGATAAAATTATTGTTAGACCCATTCATAGAGCTAACTGCGTGCCTGAAGTCCTTATAGCTGTATCAGATACCCAAGTCGACTTACCCTTTTCAATAATTTTACCAAGAACCAAGTCACTTATTGGTATAGATCAGATAGACTTTGAGCCTCCAAGTTCACCAAAACATAGTGGCCATCATATTAGCAGCAGAGAAACCCCTCCATCCACAACTCATGATCTTCATTTCATTCATAACTTTGGTTTCTCTCACCCCAAATCTGCTCAACAGTCTCTTGCTGGTCCAAGCACTTATGTCATCCATATACCCACTGTTCAAACCACTCCATTCCTCCCACAAAATCCTATCATGGCAGCATGGTATGCTCCACTAGTGTTACCAGAACCTCTGGTTCCTTTACCCAATGAATATCAGTCCAAAATTCCCCATTTCACCAAAAATGATCTCACTACTACTCAATAGCACGTAGACAATATGAACGATGCCTTTGATTATATGGAAATAGAAGATGAGACCATTAAGATGAGAATGTTTGGACAAAGTTTAGGAGGAGAGGCCAAGAAATGGTTTAAGGGTTTAACTCCTAATATTATAAATGATCTCCCTTCTTTACATCAAGCATTCATAAACAAATGGGAAATTAGGAAGAACCCTCTCCAAATACTTTCAAATTACAACAACCTCAAGAGAAACACTAGGGAAAGTTTTCAAAATTATTTCACTAGATTTAATAGTGTTTATAATGCACTACCCCCAGATTTGAAACCTCCACAAGGCTCGGCTTTGGCTAAATTCCCTGAAGGATTTGATCCCGAAATGGCCTATCAGCTGAGAGAAATGGATCCGTTAACTTTAGAAGACATGTAGAAGGGAGCTCTTATTGTGGAAGCAAATCTAATTGAGAATAGAGATAGGTTGAGAACGGAGAAAAGAGTGACATATAAAGATGAAACTATGGCATCTACTTCTTCATCTGAGGACAAATTTGACAACCTAGTGAGGGTAATGGAAAGAATGCTGGAAAGGATCAATTTAAATGAAAGAACCCGTCCTAGAGAAAACCAAACCAACCCTCAAAACAGGAACAAAAATTCAAATATCAGAAGAGATCCCAATCAAGATAGGCATAGAGACAATGACCATCAAATTAGGCCTCCCTTTCAAAAAAACTTTGTAGAACAAGAGGATGAAGGAGAAACTAATAGGTTGGATCTGATGTGAAATTTATAGGATCTGATGACGAAGATGATATCTTCCTCACTAAGGAAGAACATGGATTTTTCTCATCAGAACAAAATGAACTCAATCATGAAGAGTCTGAAGATTATAGGATGGGGTTCAAAAATTCCATTATGGGATTTCAGAGACAATATGATCTCAGGAGCAAAAGGAACCCAAAAATTTCTAAAGATAAGAACACTAACATTGCTATTGGAAAAACCTTAGAAAGTCGGCCTAAAAAATCAGCAAATAATGCCAACACCGTGGCCAAGAAAAATGATCTAAACAGAGACAAAAACAACCAAACAAGTGTTGAGAAGAGTTGTCCTAGTACTTCTGCTAGTGGCCCTATCAAAACAGACCCAATTAATAGTCATAACAAAACTCAGCCAGCCAAAATTGCTGAAAGAAACATAAGCGAAGAAACAGATGCGAATATACCGGAAAAAAACACTTCCTTTCAGCCTCGAAGGTGAAATTGCCAAGATCAAAATTAGCATGCCTCTAACTGAACTGGTAACTCAGGAAGTGTACAAAATAAACTTTTGAATGCTCTAAATATAAACTTCGATGTTGATACTTTAAACTTGACGCATGGAAAACTAGAACTATTGTTTGGTCCTAGAATTGAAGGAAAATACCAAGAAGTGGTTGTCCCTCCCTTTTATGTTAGTCTAAACATACATGATAAGATCCTACACAATGCCATGCTAGACTCTGTAGCATCGCATAACCTCATGCCCAAAGTAGTGATGGAAATCCTAGGCTTATAAATTGCTAGACCATATAAAGACTTATACTCTTTTGATTCAAGAAGGGTCAAATGCTTGGGCTTAATCAAAGATTTGTGTGTTAACCTATCACAAATTCCTGCTAAAATCTTAGTGATGGATATAGTGGTAGCTAAAATTCCCCCTAAATATGGCATGCTTTTGTCTAGATCATGGGGAGCCAAAGTTCAGGGGAGCCTTCAAATGAATATGTCCTATGCCACCATACCAGTGTTTAGTCAAACCAGAAGATTATATAGGGAATCCCTCATGAAATACAAGGTGAGCAACAAAGACAAACCCAACAACACGCCTATCTATTCCACACATTCAGACTTAGATTCCTTTATCTTATTCAATGAGGATGAAATCACCCAACAAGAAAATGAAAATAAGCAATAAATTAGTGCACCAGAACATTTAAATTTTCCTTTCACTCAACCACGAAATGCCCCAAATCTTAGCAGCCTTGGGTAGCAAAAAGAAAAAGAGAATGAGATAGAAACACTTTGGAAGATGAGCTTTGATGGCTCTTGTAGCCAAGCCAGTTCAGGGGCTAGTGTATGGATACACAACACAAAAAAGGGATACTCCTATAAACTAGATATTTCCCATGCAAAAATAACATTGCAGAATACGAAGCCCTCATCCTTGGCTTTCATTTGCTCAAAGACTTAGAGCTTAAGAGGATATCAATCCAAGGGGATTCTAAGTTAATCATTAGGCAAATCAAAGTGGAATATTCAGCCAAAAAACCCAGACTCAGAGAATATAGAAATGTTTCCCTTGATCTCCTTAAAACCTTTGAAAAATATGAACTCATTTTCGTACCAAGAGCTCAAAAACATCTAGCTAATGAACTTGCCTTTGCTGCCAAAAATTTCCAAATACCACAAATAAATGAAAAATTCAATATAAAGGTGAAAAACAGACCAATAGTGCCTGACAATGAAGATTATTGGCAAGTGTTTGAAAATGATAAACACATAAATGATTTCTTGCAATCAAGGAATGAATTTTCCACAGCAACACCAAGTTCCAACCATGAAAAGGATTTTTGCAATGAGGAACAAACCCCTGAAACAAAGCCCTCCCTTTATGCTGATATAAATTAGTTTGAGCACCTTTTTAAAGCAGAGTTATTGGACAACCCAAACCAAAAGGACCTTGAAGTTTTACAATGTAAAGGTGATACTATACCAAAAGGCCTTACACCATTAGAACAACTATTTGATTTCAATGATGTGGCCAAAGAACCGAAAACAGAGCCTATAGAAACTAACATTGAGGAACATAACATAGGCAACCTCACTAAACCCAAAATGATCAAGCTGTCCATCACACTCCCAGCTCATGTCAAACAGCAGTACATAGCACTTTTCAAAGAATTCGTAGATGTGTTTGCATGGGACTATAAAGATCTGAAATATTATGATACAAGCATCATCCAACACAAAATCCCTCTTAAGGAAAATCAGAAGCCTTTCAAATAGAAAATAAGAAGGATAAATCATGTTTTATTACCTTCGGTAGAGAAAGAGATTAGAAAAATGTACGACGCTGGGATCATAGTTTCTCTCAGATACT
The DNA here is from genome assembly GCA_034641835.2 of Pinus albicaulis. Taxonomy (NCBI): domain Eukaryota; kingdom Viridiplantae; phylum Streptophyta; class Pinopsida; order Pinales; family Pinaceae; genus Pinus; species Pinus albicaulis. Next base: position 101,536 of record JAXQQM020083375.1, on the reverse strand, counting down.
CAGAATGGGTTTCCAACCTAGTATCTGTTAGGAAGAAGACATGGAAAATTAGGCTGTGTATTGAATTTAGGAATCGAAATAGAGCCTCCCTGAAAGATAATTACCCCCTGCCGAAGATGGATCACATACTCCAAAAGGTGGTTGGGTCTAAAAGAATATCATTATTGGATGGGTTCTTAGGTTAATATCATGTTTTGGTGCTCCCAAGTGATCAACATAAAACTTCTTTTACTACACCTTGGGGGACAGTCATGTATGTCAAAATGACATTTGGTTTGATGAATGCAGGGGCCACTTTCCAGAGGGCCATGGACATAGCCTTCTCAGAAAACATAGGCTATCTTATAATCATTTACCTTGATGATATTACTGTCTTATCCAAAAATGATGGAGAACATTTGATCCATTTAAGAAAGGTTTTTGAGAAATGCAGAAGGTTTGGCTTGTCTTTGAATCCCAAAAAGACACTTTTTGGCCTCCAAGAAGGAAATTTTCTTGGTCACATAATATCTGAAGAAGGGATCAAAGTAGACCCTAAAAGGATTGATGGCATATTGAATATCAGCCACCCAAGAAACCTCAAAGAATTTCAATCTTTCATTGGGAAGATAAATTTTTTAAGGAGGTTCATCCCCAACCTTGCTGAGCTATTAAGAAACATCACTAATATTCTTAGGAAATAAGTAGGTGTTAAATGGACAATGCAAGCTAAAAAATCATTTGAACTGGTAAAACAAGCCCTCACTCAAACACTGGTTCTAATTAGTCTTGATTTCAACAAATATTTCTATATCTTCTCTTTTGCATCTAAACATACCATAGCTGCAGTATTATTGCAAAAGAATAGCATGGGGAAGGAGCAACCAATATCCTTCTTTAGTAGGGCTTTGAGAGATTCTCCACTCAAATATAATATCATGGAGAAGTAAGCCTTAGCACTGGTAAAAGGATTAAAGAACTTTAGAGTGTACATTTTACATTCACATATCATTGCCTTTGTGCCACACACCATAGTCAAAAATATTCTAAGTCAAGACCCTGATGATAAAAGGGGAAAATGGATTGCCACTAGTCTAGAATATGACTTAGAGATCAAGCCCACCAAACTCATCAAATGGCAGGGATTAGCAAAACTCATGGCTGAGTCAAACTTCCAAGATTTAGATATGAACATGGTTGACATTTTGGAAGAAATAGAAGAATGCATAGCACCATTCATTCAAGAAATCTCCTTGGTATGTTGACATCATATATGTGTTGCTTTATCTGAATGCTCCTCCTTATTTGTCAAAAACGAAATCTATATTTGTCAAATAGAAGGCTATAAGTTATTGTATATTAGATGGAGTTTTGTATTGGAAAAATGTTGTGGGGATTTTACTTAAAGCCTCCACTGTCACACCGCAACCCTCTGCTGCCTGCTAATCCTCACACCATAGCCGCAGTTGCTGCCTATTTCTCCTCACACTGCAGCCACAACTATACCTCCTACTTCTCCTCGCACATCCTCCCGCAACTGAACCTGCCGCTGCTACTTCCCTTCTCACCCCTTCTCCTCGTCATCCCATCATTTCTCCTCCAGTATCCTCCCGCTCCTAGTTCCTCCTCCTACCTTGGGCTTCCCTCCCCACTCCTTGCAGTGGAATCCTCTCCCTACTACAGACTCTCCCTCCTGACTCCCCTCTCTGCTCCCCCTCCTGTTCTCCCTCCTGACTCCCCTCTCCCTCCACCCTCCTGTTCTCCCTCCCGACTCCCCTTTGCCTCCAGCATCCCTTTCTCCCCTCCGCTCCTGCTCCCCCTATTCTGTCTCCCCAGGTCGACCTCCCCCAAGTCCAAAATTCCCTAAGTCCTACCTCCCCCAGGTCGACCTTCCCCAGTTCTGACCTCCCCTGTACACAGAAAACAAAATTTATTTATTTTTACAATTTTTTTTACATCAGAGTACATATTTTGTACTAGAATTGAGTTTTTTTACAGCAGATTGAAATTTTCACTCCAGAATTGAGTTTTTACAACAAAGTACATTTTTACACCAAAATTGAGCTTTTGCAGCATAATACATTTTACAACAGAATTGAGTTCTTTTTCCAGCAGACTCCTTTTTTCAAAAGTTCACAATGCATTATATCATATTTATTGTGGGAGTTGTTCTCTCTGGCAAGGAGAACTATCTCGAGTGGTCTCGGAAAATCAAGAAAACTCTCATTTTTAATGAGTTGTGGAGAGGAATTTTTGAAGGAGAAGGATAAAATCCACTGACAAAGCCCACCTTAGACAAGGAGATCGCCATATGGGAAAACAAGAAGTGCAAGGCTGTAATATTACCAAATTTTCACATGACATTTGGAATATTAGAGTTCTAAATTTTCTTAATGAATTAAGTAAATAAAAGGCTGGAGAGACCCATAATCCACATGATGAATAAATATCCACTTTTTATGTGTGAATGTGGATTAATTAATACTATATCAACCTAATGGGGTAGTGGAGCAACTACTAATGTGAATGGATTGGAGATCATGTCTCATTAATGAGATAGATCATGGAGGTTGAAGCAGTCAACTAAGATCATGGAAGACATCTAATGAAAGATCATAGAGCATTCATGATGAAGTGATGGAGGATGTGGTGCAATTAATGCACACATAATGGAGAGGGTGTACAATGCATCTAGACATGATGGAGGACTTGGAGAGACAACAAAGTCAAACATGGACGATTATGTCCACACGCACAACGCAATTTAGAGGTGGGCCAAGGCATGGGAAGGCTCATAAACTATAGAAAGGAGATGAAGGAAAAAGTGAAGGAAGACTATTGATTATAGTTGTTGAGGTTTGTTTAGATCTAGAATTTTCATGTGACATTCCATGCTTTTTTTGATTGTTTAGCTAAGATTGAAAGTGCTACTTAGCACAGGGTGTTCTTGGTCGAGAATCCCTCCTCTTTCATTGAGTGATCTCTTGGAAGAGGGTTGTACTTCATTCTACATCAGGAATTGGTGCCACTTATCTTTTCCATCATCTCTAGAACATCTACCTTTAGCAATTACGCAATTTCTGAAGATCAATTTGGACGTGGAGGTTTTCCTCAGTATCTCAGCTGGAGAACTGGTGTAGGATTATTCCTATCACCTTCGGCTAGAAGATTAGCATTCCCAGGGCTTCATTTCAGATCTATCATTTGACAAAAAATTATTGACCTCCTATCAGTAGTAGTCCCGTCAAGGATTGTGCAGTCCATCATTGCAGATCCAAAGGAGGAAGGAAGTTACTAGTATTTGAGCTATTAATCATGTGTAGGATCATCCCCTCACCTTTCCATCACGATTTATATTAGCTTGGAGCTTATTGCAGCACATTTCAATAGGCATAGAACCTATCCCTCTGGTACATCACAGTTTGTGTAGTAGCTGCATATTCAGTTGCTGCAAATTAAAGGAGGAAGAAAAGGAGACAAGATCTCAAGCTCCTAGCTTGTAGATCTGAAGGAGGGATCAACCCTCAGAGCTAAAATATATTTGTAGAACATATTTCAGCCATATTTGGATCAGATTTAGCTTCAAATATATATAACCCAATAGTCAAAGGATCAAACCCTAGGAGGGTGATTTTCCAAAGATGGATATCTGGAAAATACTTTCTTGGTTATCTTGGGTCCCCATCACATTGGCTAGATCTTGAACCTTAACATCATCAGAGCTCTTAAGCTCCCTAGATCTAAATTTCCTTTTGTAGCAGTTTCATGTATATCAACAATAGAAGGGGCAACGCAGTATTTCTTCCTGTAAGCTCACCAGTTACGCAGTGCTAGTTGTAGCATGTTTGCTGGGTGATTCTAAGCCATTTCTTTGGCTAGATATACTCATTTTCTATAAATTTTGTACCTAAATCATCTACATATAATAAAATGGGTCAAATTCTCTATATATTCTGATGTTTTCTTTAGATTTATTGTTTACTTAGTTGTAGTTCTTATATTGTGTTTCAGTATTACTGCATTTTCCCTTTTGGGATATTACAGTGGTATCAGAGCATGATCTTTGGCTCAACATGTGGACACTTCATCTTTTTCATCAAAAGAAGAAGCAGATAAATGAGATCTATCATGAAGGAGGATTATAGCCTTTCCACTCCTCTCTTTATATCCATGCAAGATCTCTCCAAGGAGGTCAATCAAATAAAGAAGGAAAGGAAAAAAGAATATCTAAGAAGAAGATTTTATGAGGAAGGTCCAAGCACTTCCTATCAGCAGAAAATAAGACCAGAGAATCATAGATCTCCTCATAGATCTACTATGCCCACATACTCTGAAGAGGGTGAGAGGTATAGAAATGAATAAAGAAGAAAACCTGAGACTCATGAGACTCTCAGTCAATATCTTGAAGAGTAAAAAGCACAGTCTAGAGTATTCAAGGAATGTATAACTCTCCAAGAATTATTTGAACTCGGAGAAAAAAGAAGATCCTATAGCAGCAATAGAAGGAAGATTCACAATATATTTTATTTACCTACATTTGATGGATCTTCCTCAAGCACTGTTAAGGCTTGGAGGAAAAAGTTAGATACATTTTTCAAGCTACATCCTGTGGCTAAAAAATAGGTTGTCCAGATTGCAACACTTCATCTTTATGGTGAGGCCAATGATTGGTGGTTTGGTCACATGGAGCATGCAAAGGTGACTAAATATTTAGATCTCTTTCAAAATTTGAGAAGAAAGTTTGATGTGAAAAAACCAGAGATGTGTCACAAAGAGAAATTTCCTATGGAAGCAAGGGAGGATGTCAATCTTGTCACTCTGGAAAAGAAGTCACTACATTCACCACCAGCTACAAAGGTACTTACATATAGAGAAAAGACACTTACCATTTTGCAAGATAGTCTTGAGCTCTTAACACATAGAGTCCCATGCATGATTTAGGAGATGTGAGGAAGAAAAGGAAGATTCCAGCGCTGGTACATTGGTAGAAGAGAAACCATCACTCTTACCAATAGTTGGAGACATTTTTGTTCCGGTTGGAGGAACTCTTGTGTTCTTTCAAGAGGTTCCCACACATCAGTTGATCCAAGTTATGCATACACATTCATCACACATTGTTTCAGTAGATTTTATTGAAACTTATGGGGACTTTCCATCAGGGCCAATGCATAACCAAGGGTTAGAACATAATGTTGATTTGAAGCAGAAAAATATCACAGTGCAGAGGACCCTTGATGTAATCAAGGAGGAAATGAAAATCTATCCCAATTTTTCATTGATGGACTACATTCAACCCTTTGAGTTGAAGTGTAGATTTTCATAAAATGGGATGAGCATGATCCTATGTACAATGACTGGTTATGGGATCAACATTGTTCCTTGCTTTGAGACAACACATGTATTACCATGCAAATATATAACATTGTCACTTAGTAGCAGTGATAATGAAGGAGTCCCATTATTTGTAATATCCCTGTTTAGGACAGCCCTGTTGAGGGTGAGCCCTGCCACGTGTCCGAGGTCTGCAAGGCTGTTTAGCTGCTGTCCTCGAGATGCTCCGATGGGCTGTTGAGCTCACCCTTAACACCCTGGGATGCCGCCCTCATTAACAGTTCGAGCTTTTGGTGTAGCGGTTGGGCCTTTGTGGTATCAAAGCCGAGGTCTCGAGGTCGAGACCTGTGGAGCGTGGTGGGCTGTAATATCCCTGTTTAGGGCAGCCCTGTTGAGGGCGAGCCCTGCCACGTGTCCAAGGTCTGCAAGTCTATTTAGCTGCCATCCTCGAGATGCTCCGGTGGGCTGTTGAGCTCACACTTAACACCCTGGGATGCCGCCTTCATTAACAGTTCGAGCTTTTGGTGTAGTGGTTGGGAATTTGAATGTAATATCCCGGATGGGATATTTTAACTAAAAATGCAGAAAAATAACGAATACGACAATTTGTCGTAAAATAAACATTCACTCAACAGAAGATTGCCATGTAAAATAAAATAGACAGTAAACACTGCAATCCAATACCATATAGAACAGAAGAAAAATCTCAGCTTTTATTATAGATAATAAACAGGGGTTTACATATAGATCTGACCCAAAAAGAGTTGAGATAGAAAACTAGCCACCAAGATAAGCTGTTGAACGGCGCTGGCCACAAACTGAACTACTGCACTCTCCCTCCGGCAACAGCTGACACTGAACCCACTGAAAATGATGAAGCCCAAGTTGAAGATCTGAATGATCCTCACACCAAACTCTGAAGCTCTATGAAACTCCTAAGTGAAGTCTCCTCAAAAGTATTGGGTTTCCATCCAATACTCACAAATCACCCGAGGGTTTCCATCCTGGGGCTACTGCATGAAGTAGAGAACCATGTCCTCAAACCTCTCATATACAAGAAAATGATCTACTCCAAAGATGTCTCCAAATGGCCTCCTCCCTCTCTTTTATAGATCCCTTGGAGCCTTCTAGAGCATTATTTTATTATTATTTTATTCATGGAGCACTTTTCCCTTTTATTAAAATATTATAAAATATTCCTTTTTAATGCAGAAAAGGGTAAATCAGCTACCACGCCTTCTCCGATCATTGAAATATGTGTCTAACTGTCCCATCGTGTAGGTCTCCTCGTCCCGGTTCCAATGAGCTATTACACTAAGGTGTTCCATCATGTATTCCTCTCGGAATGCCACCTTGAGCATAATTAGCTGAGTTAAGCCCATAAATAACTCAAAATTCCGAAAGTTATCGGAATGCATCGGAACAAAAGCCAAACTGCTCGGATGATGGAGTATATCAAGCGAATGCCTCCAGACACCATGAAAACTCCTCAAAACTCCTCTGAAAAGCTCCTGAGCCCACTGATAGCACCAATCTGTACATGTGACCTGTCTGCTCCTAACTCTGGAAGTCCCTCCTAGCCCTGTCATGGGTGATACCAAAAATGGGAATATTACAGACCTCCCGCCCCAAGATTGCTTGCCCTCAAGCAATCGAAATATGTGGGCCACTCTGTTGGCCCACCGCATCTCAGACCCAATGCCTGGATCCCATACCAACCTCTGGGTGCTGCTATGCACCTGTGTCAAACCTCTTGGAACAGATCCCTCAATGCCGGGATCCCAAACTGATCTCTCTTTGTCCCAGTCAACAAACAATCCCCCCGGATCCCAATGCCACCATGGCCAATCATCGCCCAAGTCCCACGGCTCAGGCTGCGCACTGTCTCTGGCTATAGCTGATGCTCTCAGAGGTGAAGACCACCAACAAGCATCAATGCTCCCGGGCTCCTGCTGTGCTGTACCTGTAACTGCATATGCTGGTCCACCAACTGCATACCAACTCATCACCTCTCTCCAATCCAAGTCCTGACTCAATCCCATGCTGATCCTACTCTCCTGAAATCGGGAAGGAGTCCTGAAGTAACGACAATCGGTGCCCTCCTGCCAACTGGAATCTGTAACATCTACTATGTCTAAGGGCCCCTGCTCTGATGTGCTCCCCACGAAAAATACCGTACCATCAAGAGGGTACCAACTCATGATCTCTCGCCAGTCCATCCTGGAAGAAGAATCCAATGTAGCAACAACTACACATGGAACATGCCCAGGGTGTTGTCGCCAGCCCGTAGTCAACTCCCACTGCTCTGCCCTGTCTACCAATGGAAACTGCCTGTAGAAGGAAGCCCCTCTCTCTATAGTGGGCCAAAGTGGGCAAGACATGCTGCAAGCCCCATCGATGTACTCCTGGAGAGTACTACTCACTGAAAGTACTGCAGCTCGGCCGACTGTATGTGCATCTATCTGTACCTCATCGATGTGTCGGCCCAAAGATGGATGCTCCACCATCTCCAACAACTCATCCCTCTCATCGGGAATGTAAAACTCCTGCTGTCCCCTAGCTTCCTGCAGAACTATCCCATCGACCCCCAACATCTCTAGAGGATATGGATCTGCAACTGCCGTCACTGTACTCGGTGTCTGTGCATTTGACTGCTCCTCCTCAAAGGCTGACCCCAATGTTAGCCGCATATCCATCATAGGCTCAATGTGGGCGCCCATCTGGATCTCCCCCAAAGGAATATCATGCCTGATGTGAATAATATCCTCCTTTGCTAACTCAGGCTCCATCATATGCTGCTCTGACTGAATCATCACAAGGGACTAATCACCCAGAGTATCTCCTATACAGTCCCTTGACTGCTCACCCTGCACACTGGAATACAGCTCCGGTCTGCTGTCATCATCTCTGCATGAATACTCTCGCTCCACAGAAGCATCCTCAACTGATCCCATGGACTCATCTGAAGAAGAGCCCTCACCCTGGCATACAGAAGGAATTTCTACCTGCTCTAGCTCTGCCACCTCATCTGCATCTCTCAAACATGAGTGATCAGGCCCCCAAGGTTCTTTGCAAATGAAGCAAAGTCCCTTCGTCCTCAGCTCATTTCTGCTGCTTGAACTACCAAAATGGAGCAGCTCCTCCCTAGTCAACTGTCTCCTGAATAGCCCAATATTCTACTCAACCAGCCCTTGGGCTAGCTCATAAGCAGCAGGTGAGACCAACTGCTCTCTCCTCCAAATGCTCAGAAACCTAGTCTGCAATTCTCGGCAAATGGCCTCATGGATTCCCATACATGACGACAGGATGGACTGCATCTGTGCTATGGCTGTGTCAAAATGATGTCTCCTAATGCTGAAGAAGAATTGGAACATCTGCAGAATCAAGCCATCACACTCAAGGTCAAACATGATCTCATGAGTCCGGGTCATGGCCATGACTTCTAAAACCTTAAGCTTCCTCCTAAATGTAGAGCCTGCACAGTTGTCCAAATCCCGAAAGGTTCCTACTATCAATCTGAAAATTCTTCTCATAATATCATCATTGTAGGGAGGGAAGGGTGCTGTTATCCTAAAAATATCACTGAAACAAGAGGCGACTATGAGTTGGACTCTCTCACTTGGATGTTCCAAGAATCTGGCTTGTACCAATGTAAACATAGATGTCTCCAAAGCCCAATTTAAACTCCAATCTGATTTCTCTACCTTTGGAAGACAGGATTCTAGTTCCTCCAACATGGGAAAGTCATTTTCTCATCTTCCAATTTTCACGTCCATCCCAAGTGCATAAAGCCAATTTCCCACTTCTTCCTCCTTTTGCAAATTCATTGGATGCCTTTGTTGGAGAAAATTATGTACCTTCTTGGAGAAGGGTCTACTGTTCTGTTTTGTTTTCTGGTCTTCTGATGCACGGTGGTTCAAGGAACCAACTTATGTTTTTATTTTCATCAATCTGTTTAGAAGTCCCTCCATAGTTTATCCAATGAAGTGGTCACTGTCTTTCTGAGTGTACTAATATATTCTTAGTAATTCGGTCTTGCCAAGAAAGCTGCTACAGGAATAAAATTGATTCATCCTCATTCAATTGAGATGCTACAGGGTTATGATCTTAGCTCTACCAATGCATCCTCAAATATGATTAGATACACCATCAAGAGAAAAATTCTTCAGCTGAGGCAACATATATATAGCAATGTGCTCTAGCTGTATCTTGGAGGCAACGCAGCCTAAAGGAAAGAAGGTATTCTGTCAGCCAAGGAACCACAAACTTAGTGTTCTTCAAGCCTGGAATGGCACTTTAAAGCGCTGCCCTCATGAAAACCTCATAACTCATCGTACCCAACCCATGTAAATACAGTAAACCCTGATCAACAATACAACTCTACAACACTCTACATTGTCTAGCAGCAAGCAAGACTTTGCTACAGGTATTGGCAGAGGAATATGTGTATACTTTCAACGGATAGTCACCAATTTGGAGTCAACACATATTCTGGTACATTTATAAGTAGACAGTGAATCCAATAAACAATTGTATCTATGAAATGCAGTTGAGTTTAGTTAGGAACTGGTAAGTGCATGCTTGGAGAATTCTCAGATGATTGAATGCCGTGATGAAGCTACCTGCTCAATGTGGCTCCTTCACCTGGCTGCAAATCAGACAGTGTCACGTTCTAGCATCTACAGGATTTTATCGGAAACGCGCTGCCCATTCCTCCTTTATTCAACAATATGTATCAAATCAGGCCAAATCACTGAAATTTAACACGGATACATGTCGTCAATGCATTGAATGACTCCGCTCTCAGTGCATAGGAGGCTTCAAAATTTAAATACGGCATATTGAGCCGCTACCCAAATCTCTTCCGTCGGCTGCCTACGCTGACTCATGACTCCACAATAACCGCCCCACATTTTAATTTTAATATAGTGGCTTTCGGATTATTCCTACGACCTTCAAGAAATCGACGCCCATAATGTTTCAATCAATTTGGACCCTTTACTCGACGACCGTCAATAATATGACTTCATTAGTGTGATTCTGCCCTTGAAATAGAAGCATCAGTCCCGTTCTGCAAGTACTCAGATATCGATCCACCTCTTAATTCCCAATTTGACCGCCTGCCTCCGGAAAGAATGAACGCAGCGCCATGCTCAACAATTGTTCTGAATACACAATCTCCGGTCTCAAGAAAAATCACTGATATGCACAATTGTGTTCATAGCACCACAGAATTCCGAGCTCGTCCTTATCACACTCCATGTGTGCGATTCTGTGCCAACGTGCCATACTGGCCGTCACCGCCAATGCTCTAAAGATTGAATAACCTCACTTCCTCGATAATTTCACGCTGTCAATTACGCTACAGGAAAATGGGATCTATGTGCGTCGGCAGAGGCGTGAATAAATTCTGGCTTTTACCACAATGTACAACCTTGTAATACATGCTTTATTTCCACTTAAACCTTCAGCCAGTGCTTTCGCTGTATATATAATTTATCTTACGACACGAGTAAGATTTGATTCGACCCCTTAAAATTCATCAACACGTCCCAAAAATTTTCCGCCGGTTGGCATCAAGTTCTGAGTGAGGGTTTTCCAATACTCTCCCCACACAAGTTTCCACTGGCATGAATGAGGGGTCAGATCGTATCCCTGATCTGTCTTTACAAGCTCGGCCTTAAATTTATGATGTTCCTCTTAATAATTTGGTGGACGTCTTCGACGTCTCACTTCTCAACAATTAGCAAATGGATTTTGAATCAAACACCCAACCATTATTGCGGCGGAAACCCTTTCCTACAATTTTGTTGGATATTTGCACCAAGAATTTGCAAACAAGGATGAATTTGGCCATACGAGTGTTCTACGAAAACGATCTGGATCAGGGCTGAAACCTGCAGGCTGAGCCAAGACTACGACTCTAATACCACTGTAATATCCTGGATGGGATATTTTAACTAAAAATGCAGAAAAATACTGAATACCACAATTTGCCGTAAAATAAACATTCACTCAACAGAAGATTGCCATGTAAAATAAAAAAGACAGTAAACACTGCAATCCAATACCATATAGAATAGAAGAAAAATCTCAACTTTTATTATAGATAATAAACAGGGTTTTACATATAGATCTGACCCAGAAAGAGCTGAGATAGAAAACTAGCCACCAAGATAAGCTGTTGAACGGTGCTGGTCACAAACTGAACTGCTGCACTCTCCCTCCGGCAACAGCTGACACTGAACCCACTAAAAATGATGAAGCCCGAGTTGAAGATCTGAATGATCCTCACACCAAACTCTGAAGCTCTGTGAAACTCCTAAGTGAAGTCTCCTCAAAAGTATTGGGTTTCCGTCCAATAGTCACAAATCACCCAAGGGTTTTTGTCTTGGGGCTACTGCATGAAGTAGAGAACCACGTCCTCAAACCTCTCATATGCAAGAAAATGATCTACTCCAAAGATGTCTCCCAATGGCCTCCTCCCTCTCTTTTATAGATACCTTGGAGCCTTCTAGAGCATTATTTTATTATTATTTTATTCATGGAGCACTTTTCCCTTTTATTAAAATATTATAAAATATTCCTTTTTAATGCAGAAAAGGGTAAATCAGCTACCACGCCTTCTCCGGTCACTGAAATCTGTGTCTAACTGTCCCATCGTGTAGGTCTCCTCATCCCAGTTCCAATGAGCTATTACACTAAGGTGCTCCATCATGTATTCCTCTCGGAATGCCACCTTGAGCATAATTAGCTGAGTTAAGCCCATAAATAACTCAAAATTCTGAAAGTTATCGGAATGCATCGGAGCAAAATCCAAACTGCCTGGATGATGGAGTATATCAAGCGAATGCCTCCGAACACCATGGAAACTCCTCAAAACTCCTCCGAAAAGCTCCTGAGCCCACTAATAGCACCAATCTGTGCATGTGACCTGTTTGCTCCTAACTCTGGAAGTCCCTCCTAGCCCTGTCATGGGTGATACCAAAAATGGGAATATTACATTATTCTTGGAGCATTATAAAGGTAGCTTCACTCATGAAGCAATGAAGGTTAAGATGATAAATGGTAGACATCCTAAGATGAGAAATATTTTCTCCTTTCTTGATGACACTTTCTCAATGAGCATCCCACAGCTCAAAGAGAGACTTCTACCTGCAGAAAATACAGAACCTCACTGGTTTTGGAAGGCCATGGATGAGAAAAAGGTCTCATTAAGAGATCTAATTAGAGGTGCACTTCAACATTTCATGGAGTTCAAATATCTTCATCAGTTTGGGGAGAATGGTATTCTACAAAGGGAGGATACCATGTTTATGCAGTACATCATTAATAATCCACATTGGGATGAACGGGTGAGAATGATAAGCAAGGGGTTGCATGAAGACTTGAAAATATATGACATAGGCCAGAGAGAAGCTTTTTTATGTTGGTTTCTCTTGGGTGAGTTTGGTTAGTACCCAAAGGCTACCATTTCTTTCATCCATTACTTGAAAAACACTCATGTAATGTCAGAAGGAGGAATGGCTACGCTGACTGCTTTTGGGTGAGTATGGTTACTACCTAAAGGCTCATATTTTCTTGTCTCATGCCTTGTGTATCAATGATAATATGTATCAAATAAAGGCATGCTCATTTGGGTTGTCCTTAAGAGATTTTGGCCATCACATGACATCTCCCATGTTTATGTGTTTTGTATTATTGGTAATATGACATAGTAATCTCATGATGTATGATAATGGAGTTGGTTTGTATTGGGCTGATATGACATTACATATGTCCATTATTATGTTGTTGTTACTCCATGATTCACTTAATGATGTGAAGAGGCAGCAAGATCTCTTGTTTCTTTGGTTACTTTTGGGGGAGTTTGGCTTGTCCATCTTACATGGAGGAGATGGAGGAGGGCAGCAAGAGGCCATACTCTGGTGGTTACTATTGGGATAATATGGTTCGACACTTTGGTCTACCCATATGTCTCTATTTATTCTTTTGCATAGTGTTGGAATGATGTTTGGAACCAACAAGGCCAACAGGGGTAGAAAGGAGGACATGTCAATGCTCAATGTACTTCAAGAAGCATGAGATGAAGAGATGTATTGTGAGATGGAGATTTCTATTTGTGAGAGGAACCAATATGTTTTATGTATCTCATGTATTGATGATGATGTTGGACATCATATGGTTTTCACTTTTTATTTCATAGGGGAAGGAGGACATCTAACCATACAGGTGGAGGTCATTCTTTACATTCTTGAGACACAATTTTGGAACCAAATATGCATGACACATTGCAGAAAATGGAGGAGGCCTTATTTATGTGGGTGCCATTTGGAGGGAAATGGATGTATTTTGAATCTAATTTTGCAGTTGCTTGAGGGCAAGAAACATTTCCTGGAGGACTGTAATATTACCAATTTTTTACATGACATTTGGAATATTAGAGTTCTTAATTTTCTTAATGAATTAAGTAAATAAAAGGGTGGAGGGACCCATAATCCTCATGATGAATAAATATCCACTTTTTATGTGTGAATGTGAATTAATTAAGCCTAAATTTACCTAATGGGGTATTGGAGCAACTACTAATGTGAATGGATTGGAGATCATGTATCATTAATGAGATAGATCATGGGGGTTGAAGCAATCAACTAAGATCAATGAAACATCATAGAGAATTCATGATGAAGTGCTGGAGGAAGTGGTGCACTTAATGCACACATGATGGAGAGGGTGTACAATTCATCTAGACATGATCCAGGACATGAGATGTTGATACAACATCTCATTCTTCATAGGGGGTTCATCATAAGTAGATGCTACAGTTCGAGGAGGAGGACATCCTATAGTTCTATCCTTACAAGTTGCTTGAGGGCAAGCAACATTTGGGAGGGGAGGACTGTAATGTTACAAAATTTTATGGAACATCAAAATCTTTTGTTTTTGCTTTAGGAGGAGAATAAATGGGTAAGGAAACCCATTGATAATAAAAATTTTAATATGTAACCCTTATAATGTGAAAATGGATCAATAAATAACTCGATTTCACACCCCATGTGTGAAAAGAGACAATTTGTAGGTGGATAATTCTAGAAGAGGCCAAGTTAACTGCGCAGTTTGAGAAGATAAGGTTCACCTGGTGAGCCAACGCAGTTTTCATGAGAGGGAGATCATTATAGAGAGCAAACCCTAAGGTGTGGGGCCCATGAAAAAGCACCCTTCACTTGTTTAAAAGGAGAAAGAATCAGCCATTCTCATTCATGCTTTTGATTATAATTTTGCTTGTCTTCTCAGATAAGAGCATTCTCTGGCTGTTTAGTTGAGATGCAGTGCTACTAGCACTGGGTTTTCCCGGGTGGGAATCCCATCTCTTCTATAGAGTAGCTCTTGGAAGAGCTTGTTCTTCATATTCCCCATATTCTGGCTTGAGGCCAAAGAATTCCATTCAGCTCCAACGCAGTCTCCATTGGTGGTTGAGTTGTGTGCTGGGTGTTGCAAGGGAGGGTTCCACAACACCACTTCCGGCATTATATTTTAGAGGAGGGAGTCTCCATTCCTTTGGGAGATCAGCGAGGGAGTTTCTGATCTTCATTCCATCAACCTTGGCATTAGGCCAATCATTCTCCATCAGCAAAAGAGAATCCCTCTTCCTTGACTGCGCAGTTTCTAGAGAACATTTGCAGTGAGGGTTGCAGTATTTCAGTGGGTAGTGAGATCTTCAATGAAAGGATCATCCTTTCATTTGGGAGATTAAGAAGAGGGGTTACATCAGAGATTGCATCATCTTCATTAAGTCTCCTCCTATTTCCAGTTTCTATTGAGTTGCAGCAGCTGCCCAACAACTCCCATTTTGTCATTGCAAGCAAGTGGAAAACCCCTGAAGACCACCTTTGATTCCCTTGAGAAAACGTTTGCAGAGAGAGAGAAGGATTTTGGAAAGAATATGATCCCTTTGTCTTCTAAAGAAGTTGTATTTTTTGCACATAGAGAGAAGAATAATTCTCAAGATTCTTTTAGAGGAAGAGGTGAACTAAGAGGAAGAGGAAGAAGAAATATCAGAGGAAAGGGGGGCAGAAAAGTTCAAAGTGAAAAATCTGATCTTCATTGGATACACTGCAATAAATATTGGCATGATCCATATACACGTAAGTTTCCTTGGGACAAACTTGAGTAGCAAAGAAATTAAGAAAAAGGTAAAATTCATGACAGAGACAAAGGTAAAGCACCCAAATCCGGTAATTATGTTGTAGCACATTGTAACATTGGAGTAACTGAAGACTTGTTTGATGCTTCACTTACTTCTTGGAGAAATTATTGGTTGCTAGATTCAGGAGAAACATGTCACATGACTTTTAGAATATTTTTTTGAAGAATTTACTGACAAGGTTGATGGAGCATTATAATTTGCAAAGAAATATAAAATCAAGCCATTAGGGCTTGGCACAATCATGCTTAAGTTTCCCGGTCTTCCAGACCATCTTCTACATGAGATTCTATACCTCCTTGAGTTGAGGAGAAACTTGTTGTCCTTGGTCCACATTCACCAGCAAGGAAAATCCATTCACATGTTTTATGGAAAATTTGAGGTCAGAAAAGCATAAGATCGCTCACTTGTCATGAAGGGAATAGAAGAAGGAAGACTCTGAAAGCTGCAAGGTACCTCTTCTCATGCACAAAACTTTGTTATAAAATTATATATATTACAGAGCAATGAAACACTTAAAATATGCAGAAAAAAAAAGCACACAAAAAACATAAAACCAAAGAGACATAGATATACGTGGTTCACCCAGTTTGGGCTACGTCCACCCCAAACAACTAGTCATTTCTTTCTATTATCCAGTAAAATGAAGAGAAACAACCTACAACAGATCCACTGTAACATCCTTTGTTCTCTCTCATAGTCTCCCTATCTATTTCTTGCTCTGAGAATACACATACAGTACATGGACGCAATACTATACCCTCATACAAGCGAGGGGTTTCCTTCTAGGGAAAAAAACACTAAACTAAACACATCTTCTACTATGAGATCATCCTCCTAATGAACGGCCCAGATTGACTAGAAATTATTATAATTTTACAAGAAAATTTTACATCTGTTTTTAGCTTCGGGGGCACTGCCCCCGAAACCCCTTGCCAGGTGGGGGGTTCCATAAAGTTCCAACCACCCCCCCTGGACCCCCCAGGCAGCGTTTAATTACGGGTGGTGTTTCTACCCCATTAAGGTACAGAGGTCCAATGCTATGATACAAAATAAACAAGATAATCAGGCTCCACACCCAAAAAACTTTGCATTCAGTTCTCATCATGATGAAGGTACATTCCCATCAAGTCTTTTATGGCATGGTATATTTGGACACTTAAACTATGACAACCTTCAATTTTTGAAGAAAAATGGTGTTACTATATTTCCTACTATAATATCCCAAAAGGGAGAATGCAGTAATACTGAAACACAATATAAGAACTACAACTAAGTAAACAATAAATCTAAACACAACATCAGAATATATAGAGAAGATGAGCTTTTTTATTATATGGAGAGGATCCAGTTACACAATGTACAAAAGATGAGTAGATCTAGCCAAAGAAATGGCCTAGAATCACTCTGCAATGATGCTACAACTAACACTGCGTAACTGGTGAGATTATAGGAAGCAATAATGCGCTGTCCCTTTTTCTGCTCATGTACATGAAACTGCTACAAAGGGAAATGCAGATCTATGGAGCTCAGGAGCTTTGATGATGTCAAGATTCAAGATTTTGCAAATGTGATGGGAACCCAAGATAACCCAGAAAGTATTTTCCAGATCTACAACTTTGGAAAATCACCCTCTTAGGGTTTGATCCTTTGACTGTTGGGTTATATAGATCTGAAGCTAGATCTAATCCAAAAATATCTACAATATGTTCTACAAACAAATCTGAGCTTTGAGGGTTGATCCCTCCTTTAGATCTACAAGCTAGGAGCTTGAGATCTTGTCTCCTCTTCTTCCTCCTTCAAGTTGCATCAACTGAATATGCAGCTACTACAAAAAATGCGCTTCACAAGAGGGAGAGATTTTATGCCTTATGAAATATGCTGTAATAGACTCTAGGCTGATTGTAATAGTGATGGAAAGGTGAGGGGATGATCCATCACATGATTACAAGCTGAAATACTAGTAACTTCCTTCCTCCTTGGATCTGCAATGATGGAATGCGCAATCCTTGATGGGACTGCTGCTGATAGGAGGTCAATAATGTTTGGCCGAATGCAAGATTTGAAATTAAGCCATGAGAATGTTGATATTTAAGCCCAAGGTGATGGGAATAATCCTACACTGGTTCTCCAGCTGAAATACTAAAGACAACCTCCACCTCCAAACTGATCTTCAGAAATTACATAATTTCTAAAGGTAGATGTTCTGCAGAGAGTGGAAATGATATGTGGCACCAATGCCTAATGAAGAATGAATTAAAATCCTCTGCCAAGAGATACTCAATGAAAGAGGTGGGATTCCCGACCAGGAACACCCAGTGCTAAACAACACTTTCAATCTTAGCTAAACAACCAAAGGAAGCATGGAATGTCACATGACAATTCCATATCTAAACTGACCTTTACATTTATAATCAATAGCTTGCCTTCACTGTTGCCTTCATCTCCTTTATACAGTTTATGAGTCTTCCCATTCCTTGGCCCACCTCTAAACTACGCTGTGCATGTGGACATAATTATCCATGTTTGACTGTGTTGTCTCTCCAATTCATCCATCATGTCTACATACGATGTACACCCTCTCCATCATGTGTGCATGTAATTGCACTACTTCCTCCATCACTTCATCATGAATTCTCTATGATCTTACATTATATGCCTTCCATGATCTTAGTTGACTACATCAACCTCCATGATCTATCTCATTAATGAGACATGATCTCCACTCCATTCACATTAGTAGTCACTTCACTACCCCATTATGTAGATCTAGGCTTAATCCATCCACATTCACACATAAAAAGTGGATATTTATTCATCTTGAGGATTATGGGTCCCTCCACCCTCTTATTTACTTAATTCATTGAGAAAATTAAAAACTCTAATATTCCAAATATCATGTGAAAATTTGGGAATATTACAGTCCTCCCCGAAAAAATGTCACTTGTCCTCAAGCAACTACAAAAGTAGATGCAAAGCCATCCATTCCCCTCCAATTGGAATCCATGTAAGGAAGGCCTCCTCCATTTCTTGCAATGTGTCATACATGTTTGGTTCCAAATTTGTCTCTCAAAAATGCATGGAATGACCTCCAAGGTTAGATGCCCTCCTTCCACCATGAAGTACCAAGTGACAACCATATGATGTCCAACATCATCACCTATACGTGAGATATATAAAATAAAGTGGTTCTTTTCATAAAGAAAAAGCTCCATCTCATGATACATTTCTTCATCCCATGCTTTATGAATTAGATTGAGCATTGCCATGCTCTCATCCTTAGCCCTGTTGGCCTTGTTGGATCCAAGCATCATTCCAACCTAATGCAAAAGAAGAAATAAAGATATATGGGTAGACAAAGATGTCAAACCATATTATTTATAGGTCAATTTGGGCACCATTCCTAATGACCTGGTTAACTGGGCATCATCTCCAGGACCAATGATCAAGGGTCTACCATTCCCTATCATTTCAATTGCTATATGCCCTAAGACAATAAACAAAACAAATCAAACAATACTTTCATCAAGCAAAGATTTCCATGGTTTGAAGCTTATTATTTAGCATATGAGAGCTCACCAACACAGGCTCTAAGGGGCCTAAGTGCGTTGCATATGCAGATAGCCCCATGCAAGGCTGCTTTGCAAAGCACTTCCCGACATTCAAAGGTGCATTGGTCACATTGGGAGCGAAATTCTCATTGTTCCGCAATATCCACTTGGCCATTGCCTTCTAGAAGAGTTCACATGTGTCAAGCTTCGGATCCAAGTGTCTATTTGACGTCCACATGACTGGAAACATGTCTTGCCTATTTTTGGAAAGATATTGATTGAAAAACAACCTACACTTCATCTATAAATTGAGCACATATCTAAGTGCTTGAAGAGGAAGAATTTGAGTAGAGAAATGTTGGAGAATTTTCAATTGAGAACTTGATTTGTGAAGATACTACTAGAGAGATTTATATTGTGATGAGGCTTTGGATCGTTGCTTGAAGGGTCACTTCAAATCAGTTATTTGGTTTTAACCTCTCCTTCTATCATCAATAAATAATACTACTTATTTTTCCCTATATGCATCTGTATTTGATTTTATTTTCCATATTGCAAGATCTTAGTTTATGTATATGGTTTATGCTTTAATAATTTAGCTAACTAACTTGAATAGATATCTATATTATTGCATCTTCTACTGTTTCAGTGTTCTTTCTTGTAGGAATCATTCAACCTACAAAATGCTTGAATTTGAAGTTGCAGTGGAAGCGACAGAAGGAGCTATTTGGAAGCAACTGAACAAGTAAGCCTCCAATCATCTATGTGTATTTGTTCTGAGTTAGGAAAAATAGTCGTATAGTCTTTCACATGTTGTTCTAGACTAGCACTTGTCTAGGGAAGCGTAATTTATCAGTAGATTACAATTCTAGCCCTACAATATTCTCCCAACATTAACCACCAGAGTAAAGCCCTTTGCTACCATCCTCCATCTCCCCCATGCAAGATGGATAAGCCAAACTCCCCCAAAAGTAACCAAAGAAACAAGAGATTTTGCTGCCTCTTCTCCTCCTCATCTGCATCATGGAGTAAAAACATACTGATAGACAGGTAGAATTTCACATCAGCCCAATAAAAGAAAACACCATTAATACACATCATGAGAGTACCATGCCAATATTTACACAATACAAAACACATAGACATAGGAGATGCCATATGATGGAAAAACTCTATCAAGGACAACCAAAATGAACATGCCTTTCCTTGCTGCATACTATCATTGATACACATAGCCATGTCAAGAAAATATGAGCTATTGGGTGGTAACCATACTCACCCAAGAGAAGCCAGCACAACCATGCCTCCTTCTTCATTTCATGAGTGTTTTTCAAGGCATGGATCAAAAAATTAGGAGCCTTTGGGTAGTATTGAGGAGGTAAATCCCCTCTGCGGACAGAGGCAATCCCTACTAGCCCAGCAGGGGTCTAGCAACAATCATCAAATGTTACAGCGCAAGTTCCTAGTTATGAATAAAAGACCAAAGATGGAGGCCTACCCGGAATCCAATGCTATGATCCGTAGAAGAGAGCGTTCCCGTTCCTCAGCCTCGGAAGATCACGATCCTCCCACGATCTCCGCGGATGGACACCTGCACATGTAAGAAACAACACGAATACAAGTATAAAATCTAGAATATGCAACTATATATCAGTCAGAAAGGATATAACTCATTATTAACATAAGTGAAAACATAGTGGAACCATAACCGTAATCATTCATTAAATAACAATCGAAAGAGAGTACAACCAATGTTCTGACGCCGCGGTCTCCTTCGGAAGGGTCCCCAGTCGTTCACGTCTCGCAAAGCTCGCCAGGGAAAGGGAAAACCTCTCTAGAGTCTCTCGACGATAGTCTCCTTACTTGAGTCGGCCTTAAGGGAAGAAATAGGGCTCTTACAGCACAAAGGCTCTTGGGAATTTGGAGATTCAAAGCTTAGGCACTTCAAGACGAGCTTGCAATGTCAATAGGAAAGCTTTTATAGATGGGGAAGGAGGGAGTTGGGATCCCTATTATTATGGGATTGGCCCTATCATGAAGGAAGGTTCCATGAGAGGTGGAAAACCACTTCCCTTCCATGGAACTCCCGCAGCCAAACCTCCCAACTCAAGATAGGCAATGGTTTCTGAGTTTGTTGAAACAAAACTTCTGCCATCTTTATTTAAAAAACACTCCTTAAATTGGCTGGCGCGACTGCTGCTCTGGGATAGAGCGCCAGTTGGCACTGCCTTTTTGCATGATTTTCCCCATTGGCGCAAGTGATGAACTGTCTGCCCGCGCCAATGCAAAAGGAGATGTTTTCATGATTTTTTGCAAGGAGATGTCTTTAGGGCAATTGAAGCTCATGCTTAGAGGAATGCATTGATGATGATTTCAAGGCATGACAATGTTCACAGGTCAAAAAATGGGCCCTCCATTGTGCGGGACGGGGAATGGTAGGGACGGTGACAAATTACTGTGTAACAGATGCCCCCTAAAGTATAAGGCCCAAGAGAGAGAGGGGTGAAATGCTTTACGAGAACATGTTCAACTAAAGCCCCGCCGTCGGAAAGCTTGCGTAGAAAAATACAACTGATATCTCAAGTACATGATGTATATGCGGTATGGGCGCAGCCATCCGAAACAGAGTACACTATAATCCGGATCCAGGGTATGGGCGCAGCCATCCAGCGAGGATCAAATAAATAGACTCAGGTATGGTCGCAGCCATCCAATCATTGAGTCATGTACATAATGATAATAATCGACAATCGTAGCCTGGATTACAACAGACACAATCTAGGGTCTTGCGCTCCATCTCAACCCAAACAAAGTACAAGTTCAAGCATGTGAATATGTGAGCTGAAGTCGAACATGCAAGAACATCGTCTGATTACCAGCCAATGATGATAGCTGTTAACAGACACGAGAGGAACCACCAATAATGACAATGGCCCTCAAGGTACTACAGGTACAATCTACAGCGTACGAATCAATGAGCTGGCGTCGAACACCCGTAGAATCACTCGATCAGAGGCCAATGATGAAAACCCCACGTCGAATGCGACGAACCTGCCATTGAGGCATGCAGGCTCCAAGGTACCATAAAGGAGTCTCTAGATCAACTTCCTGGAGAATGAGCTGAAGTCAAAAGGAAGTGACCTTGATTGAAGGTGGGCCATAATGTTTCCCACATCATCGACACGAGACAGAGGAACATGATGTTTTTGTTGTGAATCAGGATCGTATGAGAATCAGAGGAAGGTTGATATTCGCAGAGGCCAACTTCTCTTGAACATATAAACGGCACGACAGTGGACTTGGCAATATTTGACATCAACGGATCAGAGGTCTTGGTGACGAGGCAATGAGCAGATGAGAGGTCAAAAGGGATTATCCAAACCCATGGAGGAAAAGTGAAGAAACGAGATGAGATGTCCCCAACCCGACACGAATGCAAACAAGTGCCATGTTCAAGAGCGACATACTGCCGACGATAACGACGATGGTTCCATTTTCCCCCCACCATTTCTGGTGAGTACCCCAATTATTTTTGATAACAAGATTGAAGGGGATAGCATATGCTTGTAATATAAGTCCACCCTTCGGGCGAATCCATCCTAGTGCATTTAACGAGTCCTAGGAAGGAGGAACTCGGAGAATGTCATTTCGACTGGATCCGATGTCATCAGGGTTTAATGAGTCTGACAAAGGGAGAACTTGACGTCTTTTCATGTTTAGAGAGTTTGAAAATATGGCAGAAAAGCAAACTCCACAGGTCCCTTTTCGTAAATAGTTCCTCAGATCCGAAAAGGTAGAAAACAATATCCGAGAAAACCTCCTAGTCGCGATAGGCTAGGGTATTCCTTTTTCGTAATCAATATATCCCAGCTCGAAAAAGGGGTAAACGTATACTGGGTAGATGTCGATTCATGTCCATTTTAACAAGATCGAAACGACAAGGGCCTCGACAATCTTTTCATGTTTAGAGAGTCAGAAAAGAGCTGAAAGATGACTCCAAAGTGACTTTTTCGTGTATTTACCGAGTCCCAAAAAGTATAAAATACAACTCGTTTCTGTTGGGGTTCCCATGTTTTGGCTAGATTGGCAAGACCAAAAGATGAGACAACATCAGAACCACTTTGGGGCCCTAGGATCTAGCCCTCCTGGACCCAGAGAGGGATCTCTCCAAATAGAGCAAAGAATGATATATCTTTGAGGCTCAAGATGAAATATTAGGCTAGTTATGAAGCACAAAAGGGGGGTTTAAATAATTTGGTTGAAGGGTTGCTAGGTTGGTTAGGGGATCACAGACTGGGAAAGCAATGGAAAGAAGGGAACACAACAGCAGGCTGTTTCAGCAAAGAGGATGGGCCAAGACCGTGCCATCCATTGGGCTATGGAGTCATGAGAGGGAATTACTTGCATCCACTAGCCAAGGCTTTCAAAGGGCATGTCATCTAATACTAAAGGATCTTTAGACTAGATGGTGAGTTGGAACATTAAGGAGAGAAAGTGGAAGAAGGAAAGACAACCAGTTTTCTGTCTATAGATCAGGTTAGAGGTCATTTAACTCCAAACCTGCTTGGACATACTCAAAGGTAGCTCTTAAAGAGACAAAGGGGCTGCTTATAGATCGGACCAGAGGTCATTTAACTCCAGGTCTGCTTTAGCAACTCCAAGGGAAAAAAAGAGATAGATTTGACAAAGAAGCATCCAAGTGGCAAACCCCCAAGTTCATACATCAGCCAGCAGGAAATAACATCCGCTGCACTGGTTAAACCCATGAATTCACTCTTAGACAACACATAGGGCGGAAAACATAAAGGTAGGGAGAGCAGACATCATAGGGCACCTAACAAGGGTGAATCCTATACCATTATTCTGATGCCTACCAGAAGAACATGAAACAATATGGAAATGTAATAAACAGAGTAAGAAAACATCACCTATAGTAATAGACCAGGATCCTGTGAAATTTGCTTTGATTAATTGATGCAACACCAGTCATGTACAATATGGCTCAATGGCTGTTACAGCCCAGAATTTCTCCTCCCAGCCTATTACATACAACTACTCTGCTACTCCCTCCCACGACTGTTCTAACAGTCAAATGAATCCCTCTAACAGCAGATGCCCAGCAAGGCAACAACAACCTTTACATTATGCTCTCGAGGATCTTTTATAGGAGAAGAGGAAGAAAAAGAAGTAGATGAACCATTAAATGAGATTCATTAAGACAGAATGGCAGAAGTGTCCACGCCGACTCTGCTTAATGACTTTCTGCAGTGCTGTGTGTACTCTGTAGACTGTTTCGGAGATCTCTGTCAGGCCGAAATTGACCTCGGATATTTCTTTGAAGTCCTTTCTGGTGCTTGGAGCTTTGTGTTAGCCTTCTAAAATAAATGAACTGGATGGAATGATCTGCAGGTCCCTCCATGCTTCTTTAATGCTGCCTGACTGTCTGAAATGAGCTTCAGTCAGTGTATTTAATTGTCTTAGGGCTCGAGAAGGCATGGAGGCGCTGTAGGAAGGTGTACTTCTGGAGAAAAAAGTCCTGCTATTAGGTGGCGCAGTTATGGCGTTGCTGGTGCGCTCTTAATCTTCAATCAGTGCCTTAATTCTTTGATCACGGGATTAGCGCTTCAAATATTCAATTACAGGCTCAAATCCCTTCTAATCCGGTCTCTCCTGCTTTGCTGGCCGCTGAATCGGCCTCTCTGTACTATCTGCACACTGAAATAACTCTGTTTAAAACCCGGGCAGTGGCTGCGGAGAAATGCTGTGGAGGCGGAGGAGTGGTGGCGGAAGAGTGGAGAAACGACGGAAAGAGGTGGCGAAGCAGTGGGGAATGGTGGAAAGAAGACAGAGCGGTGGAGAAATGATTAATATTGCGTGAAACTCAAATGCCACCACTGGAGTGATTTACATAAAACAACATGGAAAAACAATGGAGTGAAGCGGTGGAGAAATGATTAATATTGTGTGAAACTCAAATGCCACCATTGGAGTGATTTACATAGGACAACATGGAAAAGCAATGGAGTGAAGCGGTGGAGGTGGGACCCGGCGGAGGCGGAGGGCGAATAAACCAGAATCATCCGATCTTGGAGGAAACGAACGGTCACGATCCAATCGCACCATCGCAATCGGAGGTCGGAGCGAAAGTTCCGATTGCGATTGGGAGAGATAGAGCGATTAAGCGATGGCTGTCGATTTGGGGGAGGAACGGACGGACATGATTGAATCAGGAGATGGAGGAAAGGGGATGCGATTAGCGCCAGGCCGTTGATCTGCGGAAGGATGAACGGTCAGGATTAAATCGGAGGACGGAGGGAAGAGCATGCGATTAGCGCTGAGCCATAGGATCAGCAGGGAGATGGACGACTGCGATTTAATCGGGGCGGAGACAGAAAGACTTGCAATCAGCGATCGGGTGGAGGGTGCGATTAGCGGAGGACCATCGGATAAGGTGGGGAGATCAACGATGGGGACAACAATCGGAGGGGCGGGAGCGATTAAGCGCTGGCCGTTAGATCGGCGGGACAGATCAATGGTGGAGAACACAATTGGAGGGGACCTGCGATTGGCGGAGGACCTTCGGATCGCGGGAGGACGGACGGTGGGGATGCAATCGGGGGATCGGCGGAAATACTTGCGATTGATCGGAGGGCACACACAGAACGTTGCGATTGCGATTGAGCGGGGGGGCCTGCGATTAGCGCCCAGCCGTTAGATCTCCGCGGAAGATCAACGGTGCAGAACACCCTGCGGGACTTATGTGTTAAACAAATCGCATCGGGACTTTTGGTATTACAAAGGAAAAGGACCCCCGCCGATCTTCTGATTGCGATTGGCGCTCGGGACTTAAGCGCTTGGTCCCAGCGCGGGGTTATATGTGGGGAAGTGGTTAAGGGGAAGGGGCTAGGCCTTAGAATAAGGTCGGAAAGTGGGTTTTAGCCCCTTTTAATGGATTTTTAAGGCTGGGGAAGGGGAATGATAGAGAAATAAAGGGGAGAAGAGGCCAACAAAGGGTAGGGAGAAGAAATTAAAGGGGATTTTAGGGGATTTGGAGGGTAAATGGGGAAAGAAGGGGAAATAAAGGGGAGAGAAAATAAAGGCTTTGGGGGATGAAATAAGAGGGAAAAAGGGGGGCCTTTGGGCATTTCTTCACATATCAGAGAGGCTTTATAAGGGAAATCAGCAGAGGGGATTTGATCAAAGGATAAAAGGCACATAGAGGCTTCAAGGAGACTGTTTTTTTAGAGGAAATGCATTCCTTGAAGGCTAAAAAACAATTTAGCCCCCTATTTTCTTGTCAAAAATTTCATAGGGGGGCTAACAGTTTCCATCGTTAAAGTCGCAAAAACCTGCTGCTGCACATACCAAGCAAGCGTAAAACCCATTTTCGACATAACATATTAAAATATTTGATAAAAATAACTTTTAAAACTCATTTTATGTCAAAAAAGTTATAAATATGCCAAAATGGTAAAAATAAAATTACATTTACTATTTACCTTGGTAAAAAGCAGCAGTGGTCCATTTGGAGTGCAAAATTCTGACGGCGATTGCAACAGATCCGGTTGACCACTCAGATTCTCGTCTGCTACAGGTAAGAGGCGCTTACCTGTACTTCATTTCAATCCATTTTTTAATAGTTTTCCCTTATGTATCAGCTCTCTGTGGCCACTCTTTGAATTTTTAGGGCCGCGCTCATTGGCGCGGGTATCGGGCATGGACTCGCGCCAATGGGATCTTTTATGCAAAGGGCTCACGCCACGTGGCACGACTGTTCAAAAAACAGCCGCGCCAGTGGCTGAACCTAAAATTCCGCCTAAAAATTCAAGATTTTAACCAAATTAAATGAAATTTGAAGCCTACCAGAGATCTAACTAAGGGTTTATGACCATGTGGATGCAGGAAATCAAGAAAAATGGTGATTGAGTGGAAAGAACGAGAGCATGGAGAAGAGGATGAATAGGCCATAGAAAGTGAGGCTTGCATGAATGCCCTCAGAAACTGTGGGCTAAAGAAGTTCTTCCTTACACCCTGTCTACGAGCTCAGCCCGAGCTCCTCCAGTATTTGATCAGTATTTGGGACGAACATGAACAAGTGTTCAAGTTGCGAGATCAGGTATTGGAGCTGGAGGTTTGTGATGTGTATTTCATCACCGGATTGTCTCGCAGAGGTCCGATCCCCATCTTGATTGGGAGTAGACCATCTGGCGAGAAGATGGAAGAAGTGATGGCACGAGTGTGCCAAGGAGCACAAATGGGATCAGGGAGCAAAAATGTGGATATCCACACTATCCCCAATCTGGCATTGAGATTTTTCCTACATACCATCACGCGGGCGGCAGGATCGCAGGCACCGCATGAGGCCACAAAGGCCCAACTCCTGCTGGCCTCAGAATGCATGAGTCCCTTACTGTTTGACTGGGCAACAACGGTAACAATAAACATGAAAAGACAGCTCACAAAATGCAAGCAAGCTAAACTGAAATAGTTTGGCTACGGTTCCATCTTGGTATCGTTCATTCTGGAACACTTACCAATCTTCCAGGGCCAAGGGGCCATAGTAGCAGATCTGATACCACGAGAGCCAAGAATGGCTCGCTGGGTAGCACTAATGCCCAGAGCTGGAGGCGGCCAACAGACGTCCTGGAGGCCAGAGTTCTTTAGGTGGTTACGACGCCAGTTGATTGTAGTGGAGGACTGGCCATATGCAGGAACTAAATTCACCGGAGACCCAGATCTCCCACTGCCAGAAGGAGATGACTGGGACGAGGAGTTGGGTAAGACCTCATGTTTTTTGATTTTTATGTTTTATGTTTTTTTTTTGTTAATACACATTCGTCCTAACACATTTTATATATGTATGTAGATGTGGGACCTGAGAGACCAGCTGGGATGTCTCCAATCTCACGAAGGACTCATCTCACCCCTGATCCTGAGGGAGAGGACACATGAGGAGAGGAGTTGATCCAGAATCTCGAGGGCATTGCCCGAGGGATCCCGGACTACGCTCGGCTGGCGGATGTACCGATGGCGTACCAGCATCATACGGTGGGGGTTCCAAGTCGGATCCACTGAATCCTGAGACGCTTAGTGCGTGCAGTTACATGCTATCATGAGCACCATGCGGATTAGCTCTCAGGGATTATACCACACCTATTTTTTGAGAGACGTATCGTCTCCGGATGTACTTAAGACATTTATGTATATTTTGACTTTATGTGACACTCTATGTAAAAATTTCGATATCTATATATATATATATATATATATGCATATCTATTTCTGGATGGATCTTTCTTTACATGTGATGATGATTTACAAATTGCGCAAATGTCTGTCTAATACCAAATTTGCTACTGCATCTGTTAATGTATTCAAATGCCTGGGTATATGATGATATGTAATGTAGTCAAAATTCCTTTCCAGTAATCGAATACGCAGATACAGACGTAAAATGGACGGGTTTCTTACTGAATAGTGTTCGTTCAGATGTAACACTACAAGTTGTGAATATAGATACACAAGCAATTCACGGATACCAAGGTTTACTGCCTCGGTTAATAATTCTAACACAACACTATATTCCGCGATGTTGTTCATAGTACGTCCTAGACACACTCCTTGCAGGTTGACCAGCTCACCAGCAGGATCATAGATTACCCAGGCTGCTGAAGACAGATTTATGGTACTGCGGGAGGCACCATCTGTGAAACCAAAAAATGGATGAATATACATCTGCACAACCAGGAAGACCCGATCAGCAGAAAGATGTTTACAAGGCACACCACACCATATATGCACACAAATGAAAAACACACACCTATGTACACACACCACACCAAGAAATCACTTCAGGCGTAGTACTTTTTGAGGTACAGCCCATTCCTGGGCTGCGCTAGCGGAACTCCTTCATAATATATAAGCTCGTAGGCCCCGTTTTTCAAAACGTGTTTTACTATATAGGGCCCATGCCACATAGGCTGGAACTTACCGGCTCCAAGCTTGTCATGTGCTTGATCGTACAGGAGGACGAGGTCTCCTTCAATAAAGGAATGAGGAGAAACAGATTGATCAAAATGAGTTTTGACCCTCTTCTTTTGTGCTTCGATAACCAAAGCAGCCAGACGACGGGTTTCATCTAACCGTTCTAGATATAGAAGACGTTCTTCCTCAGCAGAAGTATTAGGTAAAAGTTCCACAGCAACTAGTGTAGGCATCGCCTCGGCCCACTTGGTGCAGTAGTCGACGGCGACAATGATATACGCATGCCCCCCGGCCGAGTGAGGGTTACACGTCATAAAATCCACGTCCCATTTCGCAAAAGGGCTGACGGTAATAAGGGGATGCAAGGGTAAAGGCGGCGCGCGCATCTTGCGCTGAAATATCTGGCACGCATGACATTTACGGACTGCAGTGATACAGTCTTTGAATATGGAAGGCCAGAAATAACCTGCTCGTGGAATCTTCTAGGCAGTAGCATACCCAGACATATGTCCACCACAGGTGCCACTGTGGCAGTCATTTAGGACCTTTTCAGACTCTTCCAAGGTTAGGCACCGCCGGAGCACTGAATCTACTCCAATGTGGTATAAGGTATCTCCTACTATATGGTAGGGCTGGGACTGGTGCCGAATCCGACAGCGGGCAGCTTTATCCAACTTAGACCAAAATTTCGAGGTCTGAAGATACACTATTATGTCACCGTACCAAGGGTCACGAGTACTGATGAGGAAAAGTGTTTCGTCCGGTATATGGTCTTCAGAGTGTGAGGAAGCAGAGTCTGTAGGGAGAGACCATATCAGGTCCAGAAAGACCAGTGATTTAGTTGACTTAGAGGTAGTGAAATCTAAGTCAAAATCTTGCAGGATCACAATCCATTTGGAGTACTTTCCCCCCAGTAATTTTCTAGAGAGAATATACGTCATAGGGTTGCAGTCTGAAACCACTGTTATCGTATGCAAAAGGATGTAATGGTGAAAGCGCTGTACAGCGTGTACTGCTGCTAATGCCAACTTCTCGACATGAGCATAACATGTTTATGGATCGAGAAGGTTCCGTGACAGATAATAAACAACATGCTCATCACGGTCATCGTCATCCTGCACTAAGACCATGGCTATGGTGCTAAATGCGGTGGCAAGATATAAAGTGAAGTCACGGTGGTAGTCCGGAGGACGAAGCAACGGAGCATTGACAAGCAACGTCTTCAGCTTCTCAAAGGATTGCTGAGCGATTTCATCCCAATGAAAGGGAACGTTCTGCTTTAATAAACGAGTGAATCCTTTGGCCA
Source organism: Pinus albicaulis (assembly GCA_034641835.2). Classification (NCBI taxonomy): domain Eukaryota; kingdom Viridiplantae; phylum Streptophyta; class Pinopsida; order Pinales; family Pinaceae; genus Pinus; species Pinus albicaulis. Next base: position 71,181 of record JAXQQM020083375.1, on the reverse strand, counting down.
CCTCGGCATAATTCGGGATAAAGCGCCGAAGAAAGTTCGCTTTCCCTTGCAGACTCTGTAACTGATATAGGGAGGAGGGTGATGGGAGATTTATGATGGCCTCGACCTTTAAAGGGTCAAGGCGAATTCCGTCTTTTGAGACTATGAATCCTAAAAGATGGCTAGAATCAACGCAGAAGACGCATTTATGAGGATTGAGCCTGATGTTGTGGCGCCTGCAATGCAGAAAGATCTGGCAGATATGCTCAGGATGGTCCTCTCGCTTAGCCGAATGGGCTGGCAAGTTGTCCAGATAAGGCTGAACGATATGGCGAATGTCATGAAAAGCATAGGACATCGCACGCTGAAAAGTGGCTCCAGTGTTCTTCAAGACGAACGGGAGATTTTTATATGCGAAAGTACCCCACATACAGATGAATGTGGTCTTGTGTTGATCCTCAGGTGCAATATTGATCTGATTATATCCTGAGAAACCGTCCATTAAGGAATAGATCTCACTTCCGGCACATTCTTCTTTGATCTGGTCTATAAACAGAGTGGGATAGTTATCCTTTGGACAGGTGCGATTGATGTTGCAATAATCAACACAGACTCTAATCGTACCCTACTTTTTATCGACAGGGACAATGTTAGACACCCATTCTATGAGGGGGATGGGATAAATAAAGCCCGTGTTCAGAAGTTTTTCAACTTCTGCCTTGATGGCGGTGGCTTTCCGAGGATGCATGGGGCGTAAGCATTGGCGCATGGGTTTCGCACCTGGATAGGTTGGAATCTCATGCACTATGATACTGGGATCAATCCCCGACATTTCCTCGTAGGACCACGCGAAAAAATATATGAATTCTTTGAAAAGCTCATTATAGACTTGAATCTCATCGGGAGAACAAGTCACACCCACGTGAATATTCTCAACGATCCCCGGTTTAACGGAGATGTTGATTGGGATGGTCCGAGTAATGTTACTCAGGTTACCCTCCGAAAAAACCTCGTGCGTCAAAATGGGCGTTTGAAGAGGAGGGGTAGGAACCTGAGTAGCATAACGCTCCAGACAGTCAGTCATTGCCCCCAAGCTAGGCATAAAAGAGGAGCGATGATGTCCATCGCCCCAAGGCAGCTCCTCAAGAGACATAGTTTCAATGATGGCCTCATCGAAAGGAAAAGTCTCTTTGAGAGGATTAGGTGAATCGGCCTGACCAAGCCAGGGGGATTGAGAGTAGACGTCGAGAGCCATGCTCAAAGGAGCATGCTGAGGAGGTGGAGGATCAGATGCGGCAACAATTTCACAGTAGCTGATCTCTACTGGCGTCAAGGGCATTGATTCTCCAAACTCAAACACCTTCTCAGGCGTAGGAATAAGCCAGGGGTCATCGAACCTGGACATCATGTTGACTTGAGTGGTGTGCGGTGGTGGTGCGGGAAAAATACCCATGAGGACCGGGTCTTTGAAGAGACCAGGTCCCACACTGTCCGGGGGATTCGGGATCTGATCCACGTATGGCACGTTGTTCTCAGAGGTAGAGGTGAAAAATGACAACTGATCCACCGTGACAATTTTGCCCTCGTGAGGGAACTTAAGAAATCGAAAGACGGTGGACGGCACGCAGAGCATGGCATGAGTCCAGCTACGGCCAAGAAGTATATTGTAGTTGAGTTTAGCGTCAACCACTTCTACTTCCACGTTGATAGTCTTCCCCTGTAATGTGATCGCTAGACTCTCGAGAACACCCAGGGGTTTGGATTCCCGACCATCAAATGCCTCAAGGGCATTGGGAGATGACGAAAGGGCCGGAGAGCCGATGGCCTTCCAGCAAGCGGAGGACATAACGCAGGTAGATGCACCTTCATCCACGATGGCCCTATGAATGTTCAGACCGTTAATCTCGACTTGAATAATAAGAGCGATTTGATGTGGAAGCCGGGGAGTGAAATTCTCTAAATCGAAGGTGAGAAGACTCGAGTCGGCGGGATCAATGCCCCCGATCGCAGACAGTAAAGCCTTCCGTTGCGAAGGACAACTTTGAAGAACTTCTAGCGCAGACATGGCAGACGACGCCTGTGCCAAATCCTCAACAATGTTGTAATGTTGAGCGGCACGAGCATTCGGATTATAAGAAGATCTTCGAAGGACACCTTTAGAAGGTGGTTTCACAACGGGTTCAGGAGTAGGCTTCTCGATTTCCAACGAACCGGAGGCAGGTAGGGGAGGCGGTCCATCCGCAACTGCCTTCCTGGGTGCCTGCCGCGATTCGTTGTAATCCTTCGAACGCGTAGCGACAGAGATAGGTGCAACACTCTTCATCATGAAAACTTGGGACCCAAATGGTGCAGATGGTGACGGCTGTTCGACCATCTGGGTCTGCTGAGATGGGAATGGCTCTTTTAGAACAGCCGGAGTCCCTTTAGGGCCCTTGAGAAGTTGACTAACCTCGGATCGTCGTGGAAAATCCTTAGTATAATGGTCCCCTTCACAAATGAGGCAAGGGTACTTCGGTTTATGCTGAGAGCCATCCTCAGTGCGAGATTTAGATTCTAGCTTTGGGGCATCAGATTTAGATTTTCCTTTGCCCTTATTTTTCCCCTTGGAAGTTTTCTTCGTAGGATTGGCCTGAACGGCATTCACTTCCGCGGTTTTACCAGAATCGGAGGGGGCGGGATTAGCAGGAGCATTTTTGGAAGAATTAGACTTATGCTTCCCATTCGAATATTTCTTCGAATTCTGAGAGACAGAACCAATGACACCATCCACCGCAGGGGTAGGCGGAGCCTTAGAGGTTCCAGACCACGGGGCATCAGGAAAGATATCATAAAGCGTGCCGAACTGAGAATATACAAGATCCAGATATTGGGCACGTGCAATGGCTTGTTCCTCTATCACACATGCTCCCATCGCAATATCCCGAGCGATTTTATTCACAAAGGAGGTGGTGAACCAGTGAGTCAGTATTTGATCAGGTATGTGAAACTTGATCAGTCTACAATGGCGCCGCCTCTCATGAATGTGATCAGAGATGTGAGTGGCTTTATTCTGCTTTAGAGAAGTCAGGAGGTGCGTCCCGGCTTCATAACGAACCTGTAACTGAAAGTGCGTGAGGAAAGCCATGGCTAAAGAATTGAAATCTTGGAAAATTCCGCGGGATAACTCTATGTACCACTTAGCAGCAGCTCCAGTTAAAGTACACTGGAAGAGGCGCAGGCGAATCGAATCGTCGACCCAAGAGTTAGACGAACACCAAAGATGGTATGTCATCACATGCACCTAGGGGTCCTCTCCAGCTTTTCCCTCAAACTTGGGGCAATCACCTGGTATCTTGGTGGGAACCGGAGGCCAATATGGATTATGTAAAATCGGATCATTGGTCAACTTTGAAACATCCGGCAACTCCAAGGTGGCCAGGAACGGCAATGGCGGATTGACCGGCATGCCAGACCCAGGATGAGGACCGTTACCTGTACTCCACAATGGTTGCAAATATCCTTTCCCCCATGGGTTCTGTCCCATAGGATTCTGACCGTAGGGGGTGTAGGTCGTATAAATAGACTGATTTGGATGCTGGTAACCAGAGTGTGGGGCCTGATAACCAGGGTAGGGACCCTGATTATATGTCGGCCTGGTGTAAGCAGCATTTGGATTCGGCTGCTGAGTATAGGTAAAACTGGGTGGAGGAGGATAATATTGAGAGCCTCTGGGGTGGTTATAATTCGGTTGAGATTGACCATGAGGATAATAACCACCCTGAGGATGAGTAGGTTGTTGAAAAGTGGAACCCTGCGGAGCCTACTAAGTAGGGCGTAGCTGTTGATTTGGCTGCGGCATTGAATGAGTCGGCTTCTGAGAAGGGTTAATAGAATGAGCGGGCTGCCCTGAGTGAACAGGTTGACCCGACTGAGAGGGCTGCCCTGAATGAACAGGTTGACCCGGATAGACAGGTGGCGCCGGTTGAGTAGGCTGGCGTGGTTGTGAATGAGCCCCAGGTTGTACCGGATGGGCCGGTTGGCCTGGAGGCGGAACACCAGGTTGTACCGGATGAGCCGGTTGGCCTGGTGGTGGAACAGGGTCAGGTGCTTGCTGAAAATCGGTTTGACCCGAAGCAGAACCATAGGATGGTCCCGGCTGATATGCAACATTAGAAACAATAGGATACTGTGGTTGCATCGGTAAAGAAGACTGGATTTTCCCCCCAGGACCATAGACCAGTCTCGGTTGATACCCCGGTTGAGGCTGAATAGGTTGACCGAAAGGGCTATAATACTGTCCTTGTGGACCGTATGATGGCCCTTGTTGGCCGATAGGATAGCCTTGCATGGGCTGCCCCTATGGATCATAAAGATAGCTAGGTTGGCCCGCAGGTTGGCCTTGGAAAGGCTGTCCTTGTGGGTTATAAGCCTGGTTATAAGGTAAACCTTGAGCATAGAGGTAAGCCTTAGGAGCGGGTAGACGCAAAATCTCCCCGTGCTCATCATACTGACCTGGGAAAGCATACACGGGAGTACCATCCTGTGCATAGTGTGAAAATTAAGAGCGGTTAGGATCTTGGGAGGATGGTCCAACCTCGGCGTTCGGCTGTTGCAAAGACAACCGATACTCCTCCGGAGAGATGTTCTCCGGTATAGCAGTCGCTAGATAAACATCTTCAGGAGTTGGCACAGCCCTTGCAGTGGATGCTGTGACAACAGGAGAAGAGGCGGCCACACAGACAGTGGGCCGGACGGGAACAGAAGTAACGGGCGTCTGAGGAGACACCCCGGGCGTAGTAGCAGCTGGCCTCGGAGAAGGAGCTAACACTCCCATAGAGGCTGCGGCGGAAATGATCTGACCCAAAGATCTTTATCCCTGTGCTAAAGAGGGACTGGCTGTTGACATGTCAGCCAGCTCAGAGTTGTCTCACTGAAACAATCTTCGTGGGAAGAGCTGATAGTCTTCACCAGACGTTGGGATTTCCTCACCAGAATCACTCATGGTTGATCCTGCCGTTAAATCACGCAAGAGGCGGCAAGGACGAGGAGGAAATATAGCAGCAACAAAAGGCGAACCCGATGTAAGAGAAAGGAAATCAACTCCTAATCTCAATTCAGACACAGGGTCCGAAAAAGGCCAATTGAACTCAACTGGTCCTCCAAAGGGTTGCTCAGCAAGAACCGGTCCCCCGTCAGGAAACTCGGAAAAAATAGGCTGCTGCGGTTCAGCAGAGGATTGGGAAGCCTCTGAAGAATCGTCCGTGTAAGGACTACCAGTAGACGAAACCGAAGGTTCCGCCACTGTGGTAAACGACCAGAGAAAAAGAAGCAAACACACACACGGGCTGAAAAAGAGTCAAGACACATGATCAAACGGTCAACAAGCAATATCTAACAGGGTGTATAATCATGGGTGATTAATTTTTACCACATTGAAAAATAAGAAACTTCACCGTTTCATGTTTTAAGAGTCAAGAAACGATAAAAGATGACCCTATCTCTTTCAGATTTGACACAAGCGTGAAAGGACAAGAGCTTGACGGTCTTTTCAAATTTAGGGAGTTAGAAAAGACCAAATGACTGCTCAGGAGTACTAGGCACAAAGGGTGTACCAAATAACCGTGAACTGCAATATAAACCTTGGTTTTAATAATGAAAAAGAAATCAACCAAGGACTTTCCGTACGTGCAGGAAATCTCCCCGAATGCTGTGTTCGATGTATCATGGGTATAGGGCGGTAGACTCGGCTTCCTGTGGATAAAGGATTGAAAACCTAGAGGGGTCTGCCTTTATATACGCGACAGTACGGGGAGCACAAGTCCGTACTAGCGCTGTCTAAAGCCAAAAAGAGAACGACAGCTGCTAGGTTTAAAGACGCCGGAACACGTCTCTAGCCTAGACTTCTAAATATGTTTCGTTAGATTTCAATGCTGCCTTAGGTTAATTGAATAGATTTTGAAGTTGATCTTCAATTAGGTTTCAGTTTTCAGGCCCTAACAAATGTGTTGTTTCAAAAACTCCTAAATGCAAAGCTACATGCCACGGTACACCATTTCGTTCGATGAAAACTAGCTACAGAAGAGTTGAGAGTCTTTACACAAACGAAATGATTGGAAGACAAACAATGAGATCTCTAATGCAACTAATGAAATCGAAAATTTTTCATTCCAATCACTAATTACTAGTAAAATCGAAAAATTTCAATTTTCACTAATCAACCAAAAGCAAAAGAGATTTTTTTTTTGTAATTTTCAATGTTTGATAGCTAGATGCACTAAACAAACTGAAAATAAACGGAACAACTTGAGAAACGATATTGAGAGAGCAAAACGAACAAATTTCACTCAATGACACAAGAAATCAGATCTCAAATCGACCAAAGTCTCTCAAAACCAAGAAAAAGACTCAAAGGCTCCAATGGACCATGTGACCTAGGCCCAAAGTAAGACCAAACGAAATTTGAATGAAGAAATGAGCAATCACCCAAAAATCGCAACAAAACAGTGAACAACTACTAAAAGAATGTGGAGGAGCAATCAGAGAGTTGACTGGATAAACGAAACACCAAAACTCCCAAGGACGGCTCGATACACAAAGCCACTAGATGCCCTAGGGCTTAAAACGTGAAATCGATAGATGAAAGCAAACAACCAAAGGACGAAGGCAAATTCCCAGTCAAACAGGACCCCAACACACTCAGGTAGTCGGAAAATCAAGAAGAAAAGCACTGACCAGACCTAGAGAGCTCAAAACTGAGCAAACTCAAATACCCTACAAGAGTGGCGCGACTGTAAGGCTGCAACTGGCACCAGCAAGAAATTGGCGCGGGCTATACAAAAGCAACATGTGCCAATTGGCGCGACTGTCGGGCTAAAAAGCGTGCCAGTTGAGTTTCTCAGCCAAAAACAAAAAAGAACTACTCCAGAAGAAGATCAATGCAAACTAAGCAAACCAAGAAGCAAAAAACAGCAAAAGAACCCAACCCAGAAGGCTAACCAAGCAAGGAAAATCATAAAACAATCAAAACGAGACAATCCAAATGAGACAGTGAAATCTAGACGATCCCCAGCGGAGTCGCCAAATTGTTGAGGAGGTAAATCCCCTCTGCAGACAGAGGCGATCCCTACTAGCCCAGCAGGGGTCTAGTAACAATCATCAAATGTTACAGCGCAAGTTCCTAGTTACGAATAAAAGACCAAAGATGGAGGCCTACCTGGAATCCAATGCTATGATCCGTAGAAGAGAGCGTTCCCATTCCTCAGCCTCGGCAGATCGCGATCCTCCCACGATCTCCGCGGATGGACACCTGCACATGCAAGAAACAGCACGAATATAAGCATAAAATCCAGAATACGCAACTATATATCAGTCAGAAAGGATATAACTCATTATTAACATAAGTGAAAACAGAGTGGAACCATAACCGTAATCATTCATTAAATAACAATCGAAAGAGAGTACAACCAATGTTCTGACGCCACGGTCTCCTTCGAAAGGGTCCCCAGTCGTTCACATCTCGCAAAGCTCACCAGGGAAAGGGCAAGCCTCTCTAGAGTCTCTCGACGATAGTCTCCTTACTTGAGTCGGCCTTAAGGGAAGAAAGAGGGCTCTTACAGCACAAAGGCTCTTGGGAATTTGGAGATTCAAAGCTTCGGCACTTCAAGACTAGCTTGCAATGGAAATAGGCAAGCTTTTATAGATGGGGAAGGAGGGAGTTTGGATCCCTATTATTGTGGGATTGGCCCTATCATGAAGCAAGGTTCCATGAGAGGTGGCAAACCACTTCCCTTCCATGGAACTCCCGCAGCCAAACCTCCCAACTCAAGATAGGCAATGGTTTCTAAGTTTGTTGAAACACAACTTCTGCCATATTTATTTAAAAAACACTCCTTAAATTGGCTGGCACGACTGCTGCTCTGGGATAGAGTGCCAGTTGGCGTGGCCTTTTTGCATGATTTTCCCCATTGGTGCGAGTGATGAACTGTCTGCCTGCGCCAACGCAAAAGGAGATGTTTTCATGATTTTTTGCAAGGAGATGTCTTTAGGGAAATTGAAGCTCATGCTTAGAGGAATGCATTGATGATGATTTCAAGGCATGACAATGTTCACAGGTCACAAAATGGGTCCTCCATTGTGCGGGACAGGGAATGGTAGGGACGGTGACAAATTACTGTGTAACAGGTAGTAACCAAACACACCCAAGAGAAACTGATGTAGCCAAGCTTCTTGCTGGCCCATGTCATATATCTGCAAGTGGTCATGTAACCCATTTCTTATCATCCTCACCAACTCGTCCCAATATGGATGTTGAATGATGTTCCACATAAACATGGTATCCTCCCTTTGTAGAATACCTCCTTTTGAAACTGATGAAGAACTTTGCACTTCATGAAATGTTGAAGTGCACCTCCAATGAGATATCTTGATGAGACCTTATTCTCATCAATGGCCTTCCAAAAACAATGGGGTTCTGGATCTGTTGCAGGTAGAAGTCTCTCCTTGAGCTGTGATATGCTCATTGAGAAAGTGTCATCAAGAAAGGAGAAAAGATTTCTCATCTCAAGATGTCTACCATTTATCATCTTAACCTCTATTTCTTCATGAGTGAAACTACCTTCATAATGCTCCAAGAATAATGGGGCCCTTTCATTATCACTGCTACTAAGTGACATCGTTGTAGATCTGCATGGTAATACATGTGTCGTCTCAATGCAAGGCACAATACTAATCTCATAACCAGTCATCGTACATAGGATCATGCTCATCATATTTTCTAAAAATCTACAATTCAACTCAAAGGGTTTAATGTAGTCTATCAATGACAAACTGGGATAAATTTTCATTTCCTCCTTGATTAGATCAAGGGTCCTTTGCGATGTGATAGTTTGCTGCTTCAAATCAGCATTTTGTTCTAACCCTTGGTTATACATTGGCCCTGATGGCATGTCCCCATAAGTTTCAATAAGATCTACTGAAACAATATGTGATGAAAGTGTATGCATACCTTGGATCAACTGATGTGTGGGAACCTCTTGCCAGAACACAAGAGTTCCTCCATCAGGGAAAATAATGTCTCCAACTGCTGGTAAGAGTGATGGCTGCTCTTATATCAATCTACTAGCACTGGAATATTCATCCTCTTCCTCATGTATCTCCTGAATCATGGATGGGAATCTATGTCGCAAGAGCTGAAGACTATATTGCAAAGACACAAGTGCCTCTTCTCTAGATGAAATTACTTCTGTAGCTGGTGGTGGATGTGGTGACTCCTTGTCCAGAGTGAAAATATTGATATCCTCCTTTGTTTCCTTAGGAAATGTCTCTTTGTGGCATATCTTTGTCTTCTTCATATCAAACTTATTTCTCAACTTGTGAAAGAAATCTGAATATTTAGTCACCTTTGCATGCTCCATGTGACCAAACCACCAATCATTGGCTTCACCATAAAGATGAAGTGCCGAAATCTGGACAACCTCTTTTTTAACCACAGGATGTAGCATGAAAAATGTATCTAAATCTTTCCTCCAAGCCTTAACATTGCTTGAGGAAGATCCATCAAATTTAGGAAAATAAAATATATTGTGCCTCTTTCTTCTATTGCTGCTATATGATCTTCTTTCTTCTTTGAGTTCAAAGAATTATTAGAGAGTTATACTTTCTTTGAATGCTCTAGACTGTGCTTTGTACTCTTCAAGATACAAACTGAGAGTCTCATGAGTCTCAGACTTTCTTCTTTCTTCATTTCTACACCTTTCACCTTCTTAAAAGAAAGTGGGCATAGTAGATCTATGAGGAGATCTATGATTCATCGATCTTCTTTTCTGCTGATAGGACCTTCCTCATCAAATCTACTTATTGGATCCTCCTTTTTCCTTTCTCTCTTCATTTGATTAACCCCTTTGGTGCAATCTTGCATGGATCTAAAGAGAGGATTGGAAACACTACAATCCTCCTTCACGATAGATCTCATCTATCTGCTTCTTCTTTTGATGCAAAATATGAAGTGTCCACAAGCTGAGCCTAAGATCATGCTCTGATACCACTGTAATATCCCAAAAGGGAGAATGTAGTATTACTAAAACACAATATAAGAGCTGCAAATAACTAAACAATAAATCTAAAGACAACATCATAATATACAGAGAAGCTTATCCTTTTTATTATATGGAGAGGATTCAGTTACAGAACGTACAAAATATGACTAGATCTAGCCAAAGAGATGGCCTAGAATCACCCAGCAATGATGCTACAACTAGCACTGCGTAATTGGTGAGCTTACAGGAAGCAGTACTGCACCGTTCCTTTTGCTACTGATGTACGTGAAACTACTGCAAAGGGAAATGCAGATCTATGGAGCTCAGGAGCTCTGATGATACCAATATTTAAGATCTAGCCAATGTGATGGGAACCCACAATAACCCAGAAAGGATTTTCCAGATGTACAACTTTGGAAATTACCCTCCTGGGGTTTGACCCTTTGACTGTTGGGTTATACAGATCTAAATCTAGATCTGATCCAAATATGGCTGCAATATGTTCTACAAACAGATCTGGGCTTTAAGGGCTGGTCCCTCCTTCAGATATACAAGCTAGGAGCTTGAGATCTTGTCTCCTCTTCTTCCTCCAAGTTGCAGAAACTGAATATGTAGCTGCTATAGAAACTACAATGTACAAGACAGAGAGTCTCTATGCCTACTAAAATATGCTGCAATAGACTCTAGGCTAATGGTAATAGTGATGGCAAGGTGAGGGGATGATCCCTCACAGGATTACTATTTGAAATACTAGTAACTTCCTTCTTCCTTGGATATACAATGATGGACTATACAATCTTTGATGGGAATACTGCTGATAGAAGGTAAATAATGTTTGGCCTGATGCCAAATCTGAAATGAAGTCCTGGGAATGTTGATCTTTAAGCCTGAGGCGATAGTAATAATCCTACACCAGTTCTCCAGCTGAAATACTCAAGACAACCTCCACCTCCAAACTGATCTTCAAAAATTGCATAATTTTTGAAGGTAGATGTTCTGCAGAGAGTGGAAATGATATGTGGTACCTATTCCTGATGAATAATGAAGTACAATCCTCTTCCAATAGCTACTCAGTGAAAAATGTGAGATTCTGAACCAGGAACACCCAATGGTAAACAACACTTTCAATCTTAGCTAAACAACCAAAGAAAGCATGGATTATCACATGACAATTCTAGATCTAAACAGACCTTTACATCTATAATCAATAGCCTACCTTCATTGTTTCCTTCATCTCCTTTATATAGTTTATGAGCTTTCCCATGCCTTAGCCCACCTCTAAACTACTTTGTGAATGTGGACATAATTCTCCATGTTTGACTATGCTCTCTCTCCAAGTCATCCATCATGTCTACATACAATGTACTCTCTCTCCATCATGTGTGCATTTAATTGCACTACTTCCTCCATCACTTCATCATGAATGATCTATGATATTACATTAGATGCCTTCCATGATCTCAGTTGACTGCATCAACCTCCATGATCTATCTCATTAATTAGACATGATCTCCACTCCATTCACATTACTAGTTGCCCCACTTCCCCATTATGTAGATCCAGGCTTAATCAATCCACATTCACACATAAAAAAGTGGATATTTATTCATCTTGAGGATTACAAGTCCCTCCACCCTTTTATTTACTTAATTCATTAATAAAATTAAGAACTATAATATTACAAATATCATGTGAAAATTTGGGAATATTACACCTACAGTTCCTAAGAAACTTAATCAATGTAATGCTTGTATACTAGGAAAGCATAGCAAACAGTCCTTTCATGATTCACATTCTAGAGCACATAGAAAAATTGAGGTTATTCATTCAGATTTATGTGGCTCCATGCTTGTTGTTTCTACAAATGGAAATAAATATATGATGAAATTTATTGATGATTACAGCAGAATGTGTTGGGTTTAGTTATTGAAGAACAAATCTGATGCTTTTCAAACATTCAATAATTTTCGTGCATGGATTGAAAATGATGCACAAACTCATATTGGCTCTTTGCGCATTGATAACCGGGAAAATAATACACTTCAAATGAATTTGAAAACTATCTTCACCAACATGGGATCAAACATCAAACAACTGTGCCCTATAATCCCCAATATAATGGTGTAGCTGAAAGATTGAACATGAAAATTTTAAATATGGTTTGCTCCATAGGTGTCCTCCTAATACAATTAGGAACAAAACTCCTTATGAAATGTGGCATGGCCACATTCCTTAGGTATAGCATTTTATGATCTTTGGTTCCACTTGTTATGCTTTGATACCTAAGGTAAAAATAAATAAACTTGTTGCTAGAAGTTTAAAATGTATCTTCTTGGGGTATTCCAATACCTCCAAAGGATATCGTCTCTATGATGAAGTCAGTATCTAGAGATGTCATATTCCTTGAATCTTCCAAGACTGATGATGTTGTTGAGCGGAAACTTAATTGCTTGGATATATTTAGACATGGAAATTCATTTCAATAATTTCATAATCAGATTCCATATCTTGAATCGGGGATTCCTATACTGAATCAATATGTGGAATTGTCTTCTGAAGCACTTTCTCCCCCACATGAAGAACCAACCACGAATGACACCTTGAATGATGTGATTGATCGAATTTGGAGACTGAATCTTGATTCAATCTCAACTCAGTCAAATGAGCACCTTAGGTCATCTCAGAAAGTTCCCCCAAAATGGATAACAAAGACACTGGAAATTGTTTGTCCCAATGAGGTTGGAAAGACAGGAACAAGAAGTTCCATAAGGAAAATGGAGGTGACATAGATAATTTTGATTCACCTATTGATATGGTATTGCTCATAATTGTGAATTGAATTTTTCTACAGATATTGAACCAACTTCCTTCAAAGAAGTTGATTCTCATTATGAATGGATCGAAGCGATGAAAAAGGAGTATGATGCCTTGATAAAGGATGACACTTAGAAGCTAGTTGATCCTCCATTGGGAACCAAACCAATTAGCTGCAAGTGGGTCTACAAGAACAAGTATAAAGTGGATGGCTCACTTGAAAATCACAATTCCAAGCTTGTGGAAAAAGGTTTTTCACATAAATAAGGGGTCGATTATGAGGAAACTTTTTCCCCCACATCAAAATGGGCCACCATCCAGACACTCTTTGCCTTAGCAGCTCAGAAGGGTTGGAAATTCCATCAGATGGATGTAAAAACCACCTTTTTGAATGGATATATAAAGGAAAAGGTTTTTATGTCCCAGCCAAAAGGATTTGTTGTGAAGGGCCAAGAACACAAGTTAAGCAAGATTATAAAATCCTTGTATGGCTTCAAGCAAGCACCGTGAGCATGGTATGAGAAATTAATTGAGCATCTTCTGAAACTTAACTTCAAAAATTTTGATCTTGATGATGCAAATTTGTTTATTAAGAAAGTTGGGAAAACAGTTGTATATATTTTGGTGTATGTAGATGATATTTTGGTGATAGGGAACAATGAGAGTTATATTGCATCCATAAATAAGGAATTGAAGAAAGGTTTTGAAATGAATGAATTGGGTTATGTTCACTACTATCTTGGTATTGAAGTAACTCAACATCCTAAATTTATATTCCTTTCTCAAAAGAAGCACATTAGAGATCTTTTGAACAAGTTTGGCATGGATGAATGCAATCCTTTGACCACTCCAATGGAACAAAACTTAAAGCTCACATCCATTGAAGGGAAAGAATTTGAGGATGCAACGAAGTATAGACAACTTGTAGGAAGTCTCATTTGCTATTGGAATCCTCACCAGGTTTATCCAAAAACCTTGTCAAGGACATTGGTCTGCTACAAAAAGAGTTCTAAAGTACTTGAAAGTGACTCAAGAGTTTGGACTCAAATATACACAGGTGGGTGACTTCAGCTTGATCGGATACTCTAATTCAGACTTTGATGGAGATAAAGAAACTGGGGTATCTACTTCAGGTTATACTATGAGTATTGGATCACGAGCTATCTCTTCGAGATCACGCAAATAGTCAGTTCCAACAGATTCCATAACTGAGGAAAAATATGTGGCAACAGAAGCGATAAAGGAAATTGTGTGGCTCAGGAAAATCCTAGAAGATTTGTAGATGAAACAAATGCTTTCAACTCCACTCATGATCGACAACACTTTTGAAATAAATTTGGCCAAGAACTTGTTGTGCTATGGAACACCCCCCATTTAGTTTTACTAAATAGGGACCCTTTAGAAATAAATAGGAAATTTATTTTATTTAAATTTTAGCTTTAAGTAAAAAAAATTTAGGAAATAATGTTTCTTTTTCTTTTCTTCTTTCATTTCTTAGTGTGCATCGCAATTTGCATAACCTACGAACTTAAGTGACTTAAAATCCACTAAGTCATGTGGGTTGCGATATGCACTAAAGCCTTTCCAAAGTCATATCAAATTCTTATTGCAAACACTCTAATCACCGTTATAAACCAAAATTGCATCACACCTCATTTAACGATAAAAAATTATAAACAATTCATTCAAAGTTGAGATTAAATGGATCGGGCAAGCCAATAAAGAAATAAACATAAAGCTCCTAGGTCTGATAGAGCACAATGACATGATTTCTTGAAAGATAATTTCGCATTTCGCAGGATATAAATAAAAGCAACCTCAGTACTGCATAAAAATTGTGATGTGTGATTTGCGCAGATCGCATTTCATGGGATTTATGGGTAACATCACAAATAGAAATAATTATAAATTGTGATGTATGATGAATGATAGTTAATTACTCAAGCATGCAAAATGATTCATGTCAAATCAAACCGAACACAAGATCCACTTAAAGGAGAAAGGAAAATAGAAATGAGCAAGAAAGGAAAATAAATTTCCCAAGCACCATCTACCGAGAACTTTGATATGTCTCCCCTGTTCTCAGACACCACCTGCAACAAGGATTGTGGAAGTTCTTCATGGAAAGCAATGCATAAGATTTTTGAGGATGAAAAGCCAACAGTAATAGTCAAAGTTGCTTCAGCAGGCACGTCTGTTTCTTTAGACCTGACCTACGTCGTCGTTTCATGCTCATTAATCCATAAGGTAGCAACAAGGCCAAATATTCTCTCTTATATAGATATGGTTAAGTGGGTAATTGACCACTTGAACATATAAGATAGTACATTCAAATATTCAAAAGGCAAGAATATTGGGTCATTCAGGGAAGAATATTTAAGGATAATGTACCACTTACCCATCCCACAACAAACCTATGACAAAGCTTTTCTTCAAAGCTTTAGAGCAAAACATCCAGACCTGATGAAAGTCATAAAGGAATGGAAGGAAGACTAGAGCAAGCTTAAACGAGATAAACTTGGTATGTAACCAATAGCACAAATTCCTTCCCCTTATTTTTATGCTGCTGTTATGATGTCTATATTATATGAAAAACCAGACACCACTAGGTTTTCTATAGATTGGGTCCTATTAATTGACACAATCATCAATTCCTTAATTCTAAATTGGGAAAATATCCTATTTGATAATTTAGATAGAAATATCATGAAGTATAGGAATAAAAGAAGTGTTTCATCTAGAGAAATACCCCCCTTTTACATAAGTGCATATGTCATGGACACAATTTTCTTTTCTTCTAGTTTTCCTACCGTGGGATGGAAATGGATGACCCAAGACCCTCCTTAAATCCACATTTACCACAGAGCCCTCTGGATTTAGACTAAAATTTGAATTTTTACAAAATTTTCCATAGAGTCATGTTGCCTATGCATTAGATTATATTCAATGAGAAAGCCTGTAGGGTTTCCAAAGAAGCTAGTACAGACATTCTGCCCGTTGCTCGATGGTTTGCAGAGAAACATTTCACATATATCAGAGTATTTTGGAGTTATGCTTCTCCTCACGTCTTTTCATATTATGTTCATGATAAGTTAATTGTAAGAGGTATTTCCTACCAGCTTGTTGTAAATGGTATTTCAAAACAGCTTAAAGATGCTAAGAAGGTCGTTTGGCCTAATTTCCCTTTACAGTGCGGTACTTTTTCATTTTTTTATATTGGTCATGCCTATAAATAAGTTTCAAAGGTTAATCTATTGAAGTTGGCTATAATGCAAAGATGACCATATGACCTTAATGATGTGATTAAAAACTACATCACAGAGCTTAAAGTAAAACCTTTTGTGAAAGAGATAGATATTTTTGATGATTTCTTTCAAGGCATTGAAAATTTTTCAAATATACTTAAGTTTGCATCCAATCAACTCAATCAAGATGACTTGGAAGCTTTCCAAGCATATAGAAGTAAGAGATTGGAAAATATTCCTCTGGATTTATTGACTATTGAAGATGCCAACAAACCTACTCCAAGTATTAGCTTAGATAATGAAGTGAAAGAAATGTATGAAGATGAGTTAGGATAGTTAGAGCATCAATCTCAAAATTCGGGTCATTCTAAAAATGAATTCAAAAAAATAAATGAAAACTCAAAAAATATAATAGATTAAGTGATCAAAGAGATTGAAATGAAGGAGAAAGGAGGAAGCAATGGAAAAAAGTCAACTTTTCAAGAAGTTCAGCACAATCAAGATACACTTGATCAGTCAGGAAAATATTACTCAAATAATTTGAATAGTGAATGGGATGAGTTTTCTAAAGCAATAAAAACTCCTCAAACAAATCCCAATATTGATCAAGCTACTAGTTTTCAGATGCCAGAACAATCTTAGAAGTTAGTGGAAACTGTTACTCCACTACAACAAGTTCCTGAAACTCATGATCGAGAGATCATTCAAGCTTATCCTATAGAATAGATAGTGTTACAAGTTGGGGAAATACCTTCATTGGATTTCTTCTACAGCCCAATTCATAAAGCTGTAGTAAAGAGAAGAAAAAGTAGAAGAATTGATGAGACAGTCTCAGATCTTACAAATGAATCAGTAAACGTTTTATGGAATGATCCTCTAATTGATCCTACTGAGCATTTAACCAAACTATCACATTTTTCAGGGGCATATGCTATTTCCATTGTTGATAAATCCACTGAGCTTAAAACGTTACTAAATCTGAAAGAAGACAGAATACAAAAATAAGAGAGGTTGTTACACCAAGAAAATTCTGACTCCAGCGAGAAAATAGAATTGAGGATGTCCCAATGTCAAAAGGATTTTGAAATTCTTAATTTGCAGCATCAAGTACAACTCACTGATAAGTAAGAAAAAATGGAAGCAACGATGAACATATTAGAAAGCCAGCCACAACTAGATCAATTCAGAAAGGAAGCATTGAATGTGAATGCTAAGTTTAAGCAACAACAAGAAGCATTTTTCCAACAAGCTTATATCACTAGCTCCTATTATGACTCAAGTGAAATATTGATCGAGCAAGTAGCAATCCAGAAACTTGAATGTGAGAGGATCAAGAAGAAAATAAATGAACAGATTCAATGGCAAGCATCAGACTCAGGAAAGGAAGATGATCTACCCCAGGTAGATAAGTTCCACAAGGAGATGTTATTCAAGGATTGGGAAACATAGATAAAGAAAGCAGAGAAAGCAACATCAAAACCATTAAGATTATCAAAGGAAATTATTGAATCTGTGTGTGAACAACTTGTGAAAACAGAACCTATCAAAAAGTGCACATATGAAGTGCTATTAGAAGTAAAATATCTGGAAACACAGTGGAAACAAAAGGCAAAAACGCAGGATGAAACGATTAAAAAATTAAATAAGTTTGATCAAGAAAATTATTGGAATTTTCTGATCAAACCTTATCGTCAATACCATACCCTGCAATGTTTAACAGATTCAAAAAAATTATCTCATCCAAAACTCTTGAATGCGGTATTCAAAGGATAGGTCAGATCAATAATTTCACAGCCAGCTTAGCTGTAGTGTTCCTTTTTCAGAACTGCTCATAAATCATGCATCGAAATGAATTTCCATCAACATATGAAATAAAATACTGAAATTGACTCTTGGATCCCATAAAATAATCAATATGCAATATAAATCCAAGAAAAGAGCTGAAAAAAATCAAACTAGGTGGGCTAAACAAACCTCCCACACTAGTGTAGCTGAAAATGGTGGAAAACCCGAAGACTGAAAAATGTCGCAGTAGCTCCTCAAGTGACTGCACAGTCTAAGAGAGGGTTTACACATAAAATTATCAAATAACAATATATCTACTCATGTATTGATAAACAATGTTAGAGAACAGAGACCTAAGCTCCCTTTACAAAATACAAAAGAAACCGACAAGGGTTTCTTATCAGACACTCTGCATTCAAAATGGGATATTCAGTAATTTATAGAATAATCACTGCAACACTAAAGAATATGAGTGTACAAGGATGAAATATGTCTGATCTGATGTAGAACGCTCAAGGGCTTCCTTCCATGAAAGAATTAACCTCTCAATCACAAGGAAACTCAGCAACGGAGCCACCAAACCATGCAATAAACATTGCCTCCTGAAAAATGCACTCCCTAGTAGAAAAAACACTGGGAGGGTAAGAGAAATGTGTGGTATAATACCAAAGGTCTGAAATATTCTCTGGAGCTCTCCAAACAAATCTCTCAAGTGAAGGAAACCTTCCTCCAATGAGAAAATAGCTCAGAAGCCGGGATTTCAATCCCTTCCATTGTTGCACCCAACAACATTGCGCAATCTCCAGAAAAGCTGTGCTGATGTAGATGGATGAAGCTTGGCCTGAAAACCTGATGTGGAAATATGAATAAAAACTCTCCCAATGAGCTTCTCAAAGGAAATACGTGGGATTCCCGCCCAGGAACACCCAGTGCTAAACAACATTGCAACTTGCTAAGCAGCAAGAAGCAACAATTCTTGGTAGCCAAGAATGATAATAATCTACAACATGATGAATAATTCTGCCATCCTCTTTCATATATAAGATGTGAGTTTTCTTTCCCTTGGCCCCACTCACTTAGGTTACTTCTAACCCAAGTTACATTTCCCTCCAAAATTGCATTATCCATCCTAGGATTCCTCCTCCACTAAAACTGCATTGTTGACTTGGTCAAAGAAGCTTCATTTTTTATTTTTTCACACATGGAGGTGTTTTATTAAGCTATAAAGGGTGCCTAATTTCACACTTGGAGTGTTTTTATCCTCCTTAGGAGACTTATGGGGCTTTTCTACCCATTTATTCACCGGCTACAGCTGCTGCTAAATCTAATGTTCCATTTAGCTTGGAGGCTAAAAATTTGGAACATTACAGTCCTCCCCTCCAAAATATTTTCTTGTCCTCAAGAAAATGCATAAGGAGAGAAAAATATCTCCCCTCCTCCTCATTTGGCCTCCATAAATAGCCTCCATCACTGCATCAAGAGAATCTGCAAATAAACTGTCATCCAATGCTCCCTCCCAAGTGTGCAAAACCAAAGTGTCTGCATCAATCATAGGTGGAAAGTGTGAATCGAAACATGCTATATGTCTCATGGCCTCCACAAAGTAGGAGTAATGATCATCATGGTGAATGAGCACCTCCCTCATCCATGCAACCATGCAAATGAAGTGAGTCACCCTCCAACATGGTAACTCATGAAAAGTATCTTCCACCTTGTGCTCCTGAAATGAAGGTGGGATGAATAAGTGAACATGATAGGCAAGCAGGCCTATCCCACGCTGTCCTGTTCTCCACTCATGATAAGTGTAGAGGGCATGTTGATCTTGGGCTGAGACATGATTTCCCTCCAATGGCAAGAAGAAGATTGAGCCTCCAATGACTCTTCCTCCAAAATCATGAGTCATGCCAACCCAAACCACTCCATTCAAGATGAATGGCACATCATCACCACATGGCATCAAAATTAGAAAATGGATGAAGGTTATGTGCAAGTTTGGATGATACATATGGTCTCTCTGGTGGATACAACACAGTTCTCCCAACTGCTGCTTGAGAATGCCATATGGCAAGTGTTCCTGCAACAAGTTACAAGCTGAATATGTATGTCCTCCCAACATGGGAAAGTAAGCATCAATGTCTATTAGCTGTAAATAGATAGAATAACAATACACTTGCCAAAATTCATGTATAGATGGGCTACTATCATCATAAACATTGGCACTAAAGTGACCAGGAAACCCAAAAATACTCTTGCTCTTTTGAGGAGCAATGCACTATGCAAACATGGTGAGAAAGTAAAAATACTCAATAGAGTAATAAACAAGTATAGAAATGCATTCTCTACCATACATAGTGAGTGGGATGAAATTGATATCCTCCAATAAGTCCTCCCATGAGAATCTACTCATAGAAATCTGCAAGAAGAAGGAGTACCTCCCCCCTTTGGAATATCTCATCCATAAGATCATGCTCCTAAGTGACAACATTGTGGGCCTCTGTAATAAGGCTCCATGACACCTCTCTTTGACATTCCATATGCCGAAGTCATCCACCATCATGATGCTATGTGAGAAGATCTTCCTCCTGTTAGCCACCTATAATATTTGTTATAGAAAAAGGTGGCTAAGATTTTTTTGAGCCTTCAAAGAACAAATTTTATTACTAAAAAGTGTTGGCTCTTGAAGACACTTGAAGGCCTCATGCCTCTGTCCAAAATATTCATTTTTGTTCCCATTTTATACTAAAAAATTCTGCTAATTTCATGAGAAAATACTGTTGAAAAACCATCATTTTTCCCTTCTCCCACTCAAAACTAACCTTCATTTTCTCCCCCTTTTTCTCCATAAAAAATCCCTTGTTTTCATGATTTATTTTCTTCCCTTCATGAAAATCACGCTTACAAGGTTAAAGACTCACTCTTTAACCATACCAAAACCCATAAATCCATTTAAAACATTGAAAAATTTCATGAAAAATACTTGTTTTTTACATAAAGTCTTAAGCCCCTTTGGGCTAAAGTCCTAAACCACTTCCCCCACATGACCACACCCTGGAACCAAGCACTAATCCTGATTCGGTGCTTATCGCATCGAAAATTTTCAAATGCACAAGTCTTTTCCATGTTCCGGAAAGTTCCGACGTGATTAAGCCTTTGCATTATATAAACTCCGATGCAATTAAACCTTTGTATAAATATCCAGTGGGCCCGCCTTCGGCGCTTAAAACTTTGTGAAATTTTCTTACCCGGTGAACTTTTCCTTTAGAAAACCAAAAACCCATTTATCCAAAGTTTTGGTCTAAAAAGTTAGAATCACGTGTTAAATATCAAATGGGTAGATTAAAAATACCAATCACGCAATTGCATCGAGATATTTCAATGGGTTGATTGAAAAGCCTAGGGCCGAAGGCCCGACCCCGATTAGCCCCTATATACATAAAGCCTGGGGCCTATCAGAGGTCTATATAAATCCAGGCCCCACAATGAGGCACCCATCGCATCGAAAATTTTCTTTTTATATACGGTTTAACGTTTCCTACCGCCGATTGCAATGACCTGATTGCGCAATCGCATCGGCCCTTCTCCCGATCGCGCACATAGCATCACATTACTTCTAACTTCTGATTGCGATCCCCCGATACATCTCCCACCATCGATCTGATCTGTAGATCGACGGTCTGCAATTAATCACACCGCAACTTTTACATCGCACGCACTCATTTTCTCCCGCCGATCGGCCATACCCTGATTCGTTTTCCACTGTTGATCTAATCCCAAGATCGACGGTCTGTGCCACATCGCATCATAACTTTCGATCGGTGTATTTTCTTGCCACCCCCGATTGCGATCCTCCGATTAGATCTGGACCGTGCACGTGTCTAGATCGGATGGTCCAAAATCACCCTGTCTCGTTCATTCCCCTGCTCTTCTTTGATCTTTTCTGAAATAAATCTCCATCGTTGGATGCTTTCATCCAACGGCTATGCTCCTTCCACGCCTTCTGAAGCAGTTAAACCTAAAATCGCAGGATTTTCTTATATTTTGTGTGTATTTGCAGGGATGAATGGTTTTTCGTTATAACAAAAGAAAATTCAGAAGCCAAGAAAGACTTTTCCTGTGCTTTTGATTAATCAAAAGAAGTCATTCGCAGGGTTCAAGATCTATGTTTCGTCGACGCCCTATGAGCATTGATGTCGTGAAGAGACCTATGCGGCCTGCACATAAAAAAGACACTATGATTTAAATCACATTCAAAAGAGTATTAGTTTTTGAAGACATAGCACAGAAAAATGAATATTGAAGACAGATTTTGGAATTACGGCTAAGAATGATTATCAAAAGCCTAATTCCCAGAATTAAAACACCATTAAAATAACATCATAACTGTTCAACAGACAGAAAAGCCTCCACCGTCACATTTGAGGTGAATTGATTCCTCTCGGCTACCACAGAGCCACCTGTTGCCTCAAACCATTCAAACAGAGGCCGAAGTTATTGATTAAGAAAATATCTGCCTCACAGCACAGCCGAGCAATTAATTCCGCTAAGTAAACTAATGAAAATAAATATCAGTGGAGTTATTTCATCCTGGATAGAGCCTAAAAAGTCAATAAAGCTCCCACCGAGCTTTGATATGAATTGTAAAATAGTTAATACAGTGAAACACCTGTAAAATTTCGTCATCAAGCCCTTCAAAGGCCGAGAAGTCATCACTCTATATTAATTTTTCTTAAGATATTTTGTTAGATCTCACCTCCTCATTCTTCTATAAATACTTCTGTAGAAGATGAGAATCTGTTGGTTGCAGAACTTTGAAATACACTTGAGCTTAACCTTCTGATTGTAAATAGTGTTCACTGGCTCTTGGAGCTCTACTTGTAATAGATAAGTTAGACTGAGATGAGTAAATGATTGCTGATCTAAAGCATTGGAATTAAAGTTGTAAATGGTTTGGAGCATCAATACAAGCTAATTTATGGGATCCTAGTCTATTTTGACAGTGATGTTTCTCTAATTGTAACCTGTTATTTTGTTTCTGTTTTCACTGTGTTCCATATTCTCTTATAAAGAACAACATGCGTAGAGTTAGGATCTACTTTACGACAGTAACCTTCTCTGACTAAAAATATTTATATATATGTTTTCTTCCAATTTGTGTTATTTAGGAATGATTTAATTCAGTTTAAGCATAGGAATGTTAGCGTTCCCTCATCTTATTTCCTTAGCTGAATATTATTCTTGGATGTTATGTTCAATATTAATTGAGTAGAGATGAACTATGGAAGATATGGTGTTCCCTGGTCCTAGTTTTATTTCCAAATACTGTCTGAATATTTCCCTTGGAATGTGTTAAAAGCTGGCTAGTTTAGAAGTACTTACCAGATCTTAGGCCATTCTGTGTTACCTTTGTGCTGGTCTTGAAAGTAACCAAGTAAAGAAGAGCTAGGAGAGGATTTGTGGTGAGCCCGGCCCGCTAGTTTCTACTACAACAGTTGCCTTTAAGTTTCCCTTTGTTTTAAAGATGTTTTCTATTGAAAGTGTATCAAAGGCTGACTAGTTTAAAAGTACTTATCAGATCCTAGGCTATTCTTTGTTCTGCATCGGTTTAATTTCCTTTCTTGATTATACAATTTCATTCCATAAATCAATTTTCAAAGAGATCCTTAGACATAGATAACTTTCCCCATGGACCACTCTTGCCTCTTGTTGTCCCAATTAAATCCTATTATGACTCCATAGCCCAATGGACTAAAACCTACAATTATCTATCTTTTTGGCCGAAGTTTACTCTGATTGCTTGCAACTTCTCACCTTTTAAACTCTTTTCATTCAGGACTTTCCACCTCAAACAGTAATCATGCTCAACCATCAAAAAATAAACAAAACCCTTGGCCTTCATAACTAGCCTAATATCATTACCCAAAACTTCAAAGACAAATCCATCTTTGCACTTATTGGAGAGATCCCTCTCTGGATTCAGGAGGGCTAGATCCTAGAATCCAAAAGTGGTTGAAACGATGTTGTTTCTGTGATCAGACTTTTCCAATATTGTTGATTACAGATTCCTAACACCTCCAACATGGAAGTCTCTCATTATCCTCCAATAATGAAGGGTAGCCTCCTTGCACCATGAATGTGCCTTTCTTTTCTTCAGAAATATCATGAAAAGTATGGGAATAATTTTGCCCATACTCTCCCAAGTGTAACCATAGAAAAAAAAACTTTTTTTGCTACCTCATCCCTCCACCATACAAGCTTCCTTTGAACAAAAACATATCAGTAATACATGGAATCAAGATACAGTAAAAAAAAGTTGCCAAATGACAACTGGAGAGTGAATCTTGGCCCCTCTCATGGAAACAACGCAGTGCACCCTTGGCCTACATCAAAATAAGAATTAACAAGTTCTTTACCAGCCACTTATTTTCTACCATAGTCATCTCATAAGATGAAAAAATGAAGTCACAATATGGTGCCATTGGTGCACACCAAGAGACATATGGCTTCCCCCACAGCTCATCAAAAGGGTAGCCAATATCAATGCCACAAGTAGCTACAAGTACATCATCATATAACATACAAGAAGAGATGATTCTTCTTATTACATCATGATGCTCAAATAATGGAAAGAAATACAAAAAAAAATATTATATGATACCTCCCCCATCATGTACTTGAGGCCTTGAGCTGAAATGGCTCAATTGGAAATTCTCCCTCACTCCCAATGAGTAGGAATATGGTTGTGACATCCTCACCATTCGGGTTATGCATCTATCCATATGCTGATATATTTCATGCTAAATGACCTCCCGAATGAACTCCTCCATCAACTGGAAATATGCATCAAGGTGCATAGAAGAGAAGCCCTCCTGTGCTGCATGTAGCAGCTCTCCTTGAGACTAGAATATCTAGTGAAGAAGATCCTACCATAGGAATAGATGACCACATCTCTCACCATGTATCTATCATCTCCATCCAGGTCATCAAGAATCATGCATGCACCAAGATCCTTGGAGTACTCTACCAAAAGCTGAGAACTCCAATAAGGATCAATCCTCCTCAGTGATAGCGCTGGTGATCTGGCATGTGAAGCTCCACTCATGCTGCTGCCTGCTAATTTGAAATCCCCCATGCCAAATTTCTCTTCAAAACTCTTCACCTCTCCAAAATCAAAGAGTGGTGAACCCAAATATAAGATATCTCTCATCAACTGAAGATCAGGTGGCCTCCCAGGTGGAACACTTCCATGAAGTGAGACATCAATGTCAAGAGTAGACTACATATATGATTGGGCAACCTTGCCCTTGCCCTTACTGCGCAAATCAGTCTGCCTCTTCCTTGCATTAGCTTTTTGAAACAGAGAAGGGTGTGCGCTCCTCATCAACTGATGCTGCTCTTCCTCCTTTCCTTCTCCTTGCAGCTGCAATGCTGCACAATCATGTTGCTCATTGATTGTGCTTGGACCTCTACGTATGAGATCCTATAGAAATTCTTGCAAAGATACAAGAATACCTCTTGTGTGAGCATGTGCTCCTCCCTCCTCTGCATGAGGCACTGGATATGCTCTAGATGTGACAACGTTGTTGCCTTCTCCTCCATCAATGTGTGTAGGCAACATCTCAACAATTGGATCCCTTTGCGAAAAAGTGATCCCCATGCCCTCTTGTTCAAGAATATGAACTGGAAGTTTTGCTTCTGGCAATATGTAATGCAAGATATCAACTCCTCTCATGGTTTTCTGAAATGGAGTTTCATCCATCACATGCAAGGGTTTTGTTTTCTCAAGTTTTCCTTACTCATGTATCTTAGGAAGTTTTTCACCAAACTTCTCCATTAATGTTTTTATGAATATTTCATAAGAGAGAGTATTGGCTTATTTAAGGAATAAGATTCAGAAATCCACCATGCATGATCCTTACCTCTGAAATGAAGTGCTGCAACTCTGATAGCTTCATCTTCGGCAATATGGCGCAGCTACAAATAGGATCTTAGCTCCTTCACCCAAGCTCCAACTGAACATGTAGGTGATCCGACAAAAGTAGATAGAATAAATCTATCTCCATTCTGCTACTGGCTCTTCTCCATATAGATCTTGAAAAACTATTGGAAATCAGTATGATCTCTAAACTTCTCAGTTTGAGATTCATACTCCCGCAACAAATCACTAAGAGTCATTCTCTTAGGTATTATTATTCCTCCCATCCATCTCAGGATAGCTCTAGGAATTTGACTGCGATGGGAATCATGGAGTGCAGATGCATGCTCACACTCACCATGTGAAAATCTATATTCATCTCTAAAATTAACCTCCTTTGGAGATCTCATCTCCAATCTCATCTTTCCCAACTCTCCTTGAAAGCTATTCATAGATTTTGGAAGACGCTTTGTGAGCTTTTCTTCCTTTCTTTCTACACATACTGAAGCCTTCTAGCTTCTATCCATCCCTCCTTCTTTTGATAGGACTGGAAATTTTCCCTTCTCAGGAATATCGAAATTATATTCCAGAGATTGACTGCAAGGGCATTTACTGGATATTTCACCTTTGAAAAAAGGATGAGGTCTAGAGGCTACCTGGCCATCTGAAAAATCTGTCTATAGAGCTTGAAACATTCCCCTTCAAGGATTCATTACTTTAGCTTGAAGCCACAGGCTGAGCCAAAGATCATGCTTTGATACCACTGTAATGTTCCTTTTTGAGAACTGCTCATAAATCATGCATCAAAATGCATTTCCAAAAACATATGCGATAAAATACTAAAATGGACTCTTTTATCCCATAAAATAATCAATGCGAAATATAAATCCAAGAATAGAGCTGAAACAAATCAAACTAGGTGGGCTAAACAAACCTCCCACACTAGTGTAGCTGAAAATGGTGAAAAACCCCAAGACTGCAAAATGTCGCAGTAGTTTCTCAAGGGACTACGCAGTCTAAGAGAGGGTTTACACATAAAATGATTAGAGAACAATATATCTACTCAAACTAAAACTGCACTGTTGACTTGGTCAAAGCAGCTTCATTTTGTCTTTTTCACACATGGAGGTGTTTTATTAAGCTAGAAAGGGTGCCTCCTTTCACACTTGGAGTGTTTTTATCCTCAGGATACTTATGGGGCTTTTCTACCCATTTATTCACCGGCTACAACTGCTGCTAACTCTAATGTTCCATTTAGCTTGGAGGCTAAAAATTTGGAACATTACGTTAGCTCAAGCCCATGCTATATATTTGTCGACTTCGGGATCAGATCCAAATGAAAGACTATAATCCACAGTCATATTGTTACTTTATTTTCCTATATTGCAGTTAAAGTTTGTCTTAAGAGGATGATTGTTTGAAACCTCCTCTATTTTTATGTAATAATCTGTTTTTAAAACATAGTTAGTTTAGTATTTAAACCCCTCTCATGCATTTAGAGAAGGGTCCAGAAATGTGTCAAAAACATTCTCAAAGAATTCACTTTTGTAAGTTTGTGAATGCTTTGATGAATTAATGGAACACAATCTATTATCTTTTGGCATTTGAAGTTGTTTAACTAATGTTGCACTATTTTACTCCTTAGATTTATTTAAAGTGAAGAGGAGTAGATATCTATTGCCATTTTACATCAGTAGAACGTCATTGTTGAAGAGGTAAATCCCCTTTGCGGACAGAGGCGATCCCTACTAGCCCAGAATGGGTCTAGCAACAATCGTCACATGCTATAGTGCAGGTTCCTAATTGAAAATAAACCAACTAGCAATGAAGGCTTACCTGGAATCCAACGCTGTCGCTTGTAGAGAAAGTAGCGCTCCCATTCCTTAGCTCTGGCAGATCACGATCCTCATGATCTCCGTGACCGGACACCTACACACGCAAGAAACACAACAAACGTAAGAATGAAATCCTGTATATACAACTATATGTCAGTCAGAGAATACATAACTCATTATCATAATCATCAACAAGAATGGAACCATAACCAATAGTCTCTTATCATTAATCAATCAAAGGAGGATACAACCTAGCTCTGACGCTGAATTCCACTTCGGAGGGTCGCTAGTGGAACACATCTCGAAAAAGCCTGTTGGGAATGGGACAAGCCTCCCTCTTCGGATGTCTCGACAATAATCTCCTTGCTTGGATTTGGCCTTAAGAAAATGAATCAAGACTCTTGCAGCATAAGGCTATGATGGCTCTTGGGAACTAGCTTGCAAAGGAGATGAGCAAGCTTTTATAGAAGGAGGAAGGGGAGTTGGGATCCCTATAATCATGGGATTGGCCCTATCCTCAAGGAAGCTTCCATGAGAGGTGGCAAACCACTTCCTCTACATGGAGATTCGGAGCCAAACCTCCCAACTCAAATTAGATGCCAGTTTATGGATTATTTAGGACGAAACTTATGCCATTTGTTTTTAAAAAACACTCCTTAAAATGGCTGGCATGAGTGCGACTCTAAGACAGAGTGCCAATTGGTGCGCCCTATTTGAATTATTTCCCCCATTGGTGCGGGTACTGAACTGGCCTCCCGCACCAATGCAAAAACGGGTGTTTTTAGGGTTTTTCACAGGGAGTTGTTTTTAGGGCAATGAAAGCTCATGTTCAGAGGGATGTCATGAAAGTGGTTTCAAGTCATGTCACTGCCCACAGGTCATGGAATGAGCCCTCCAATTGTGCGGGATGGGGAATTGCAGGGATGGTGACAAATTGTTGTGTAACAGATGCCCCCTAAAGCATGAGTCCCGAAAGAGAGAGAGGGGTGAAATTCTTTACGAGAATGTGTTCAACTGAAAATACCGCCGTCGAAAAACCTGCGTAGAGAAGTACAACTGATATCTCAAATACATGATATATATGTGGTATGGGTGAAGCCATCCATAACAGAGTATGTAATAACCCGGATCCGAGGCATGGACGCAGCCATCCAATGAGGATCGATAAATAGACTCAGGTATGGTCGCAACCATCCAATCAGTGAGTCATGTAACCAATCATAATAATCCACAAAATCGTAGCCTGGATTCCAACAGACAAAATCCAGGGTCTTGTGCTCCATCTCGACCCGAACAAAGTACAAGTTGAAGCATGTGAATAAGTGAGCTGAAGTTGAACATGCAAGAACATCATCTGATTACCAACCAGTGATGAAAGCTATTAACAGACGCGAGAGGTACCACCAATGATGAAAATGGCCCTCAAGGTACTATAGGTACAATCTACGGCATGTGAGTCAATGAGCTGGCATCGAACACCCATAGAATCACTCGATCGGAGGCCAGTGATGAAAACCTCACATCGAATGCAAAGATCCTTCCATTGAGGCATGCAGGCTCCAAGGTACCAGAAGGGAGTCTCTAGATTAGCTTCCTGGATAATGAGCTGAAGTCGATAGGAAGTGACCTTGATCGAAGGTGGGCCATAGTGTTTCCCACATCATCGACACGAGATAGAGGAACATAATATTTTTGTGGATCATGATCAGATGAGAATCAGAGGAAGGTTGATACTGTTTTGGGGAAAATCACCCTAGAGGTTTGTTGGGTCGAAACCTCCACAGAGCAGGGCATGCTATTCAGAAGGACTCACACACAACCATTCTTGAATGCAAAAAACTAGTTAACAACGATAACAGAACTCACCCGTAGTCCTACGTTCAATGTAGATCCTGCGGGGTCCAAACTCCCAGCAACTCTCCTTCCACCTTCAACCTGGAAAACAAGAAAGAACGTGCACGGAAACCTAGTTGTATAGCATATATTTCTCCTAAACGTTAGTGAAATCCATGTGTAACATTATATAAACCATAATAAATGCTTAAATGATAATCTTTTCACATATATAAATAAACATTAACACACGAGTTCAGGAACAAGATGGTTCTTCATTATCACGAACAGCATGTACAGTAGTAAAAGTGGAGAGATCACCTGAATCCTTCCACGATCTTCGAGCAGACCGTCATTCGAATCCGTCCCGCCCTTGCCTCGCTAAGATAATTTCAAGACTTGTGCACTCAAGATGGCATATAAATGGATGAACATCTCCAGGAAACAAGGGTTTCCTGTATAAATCTGGGAAAGTGCAGGAGGCACGGGGAATCAGACTTAAACTGGGATTCCAACAGAGTATAATGTCTATAAAATTTCTCTCCCTTAGGCCATACACATGAGGGGCTTTTATACTCCCTCAGAGTAGTTTCAATCAGTTGGAAACAGTTGGCCACGTGTTGGGGTGGTTGAACTACCAAAGTAACCATCAACCCAGCCCGAAAATAGGGATTTTTTATATATTTTTTAATGATTTTAATGGCATACACGGAAAATTACATGTGGACTCACGTATGCACGCGGAAAAGTCTGGGCATACCCGTGTATGGGAATTTTAACACTGTTTTTTAGTGAATTTTGTTCAAGTCTGTAGGAATGGGTGCCCAAAGCCATAAAGACAATCATGAATCACCAGAGGGTGAAAAATGATGCTATAACAGGTACTTGCAGAGGTCAAATTCTCTTGAACATATCGGCGGAACGAAAGTGGATTTGGCAGTATTTGACATCAATAGATCAGAGGTCATGATGACGAGGCAAAGAGCAGATGAGAGGTCAAAAGGGATCACCCAAACCCACGGAGGCAAGTGAAAAAATGATATGAGATGTCCCCAACCCGACACGAACGCAGACAAGCGCCATGTTCAAGAGTGACATACTGCCGACACGACAATGATGTTGGTTCCATTTTCCCCACCATTTCTGGTGAGTACCTCTTTATTTTTACACAAGCTTGAAGAGGATACCATATGCTCACTATATAAGCCCATCCTAGTACATTTAATGAGCCCTAGGAAGAAGGAACTCGGATACCGTCATTACGATTGAATCCAATGTCATCAAGGTTTAACGAGTCTAACAAAGGAAGAACTCGACGTCTTTTCATGTTTAGAGAGTTTGAAAAGACAGCGGAAAAGTAAACTTCAAAGGTCCCTTTTCGTAAATAGTTCCTCAGATCCGAAAAGGTAGAAAAAAAAATATGAGAAAACCTCCTAGTCGCGATAGGCTAGGGTATTCCTTTTTCGTAAGTAATCTATCCCAGCCCGAAAAAGGGGTAAACATATATTGGGTAGATGTCATTTCGTGTCCACTTTAACAAGATCGAAACGACAAGGAACTCGGCAATATTTTCATGTTTAGAGAGTCAGAAAAGAGTTGAAAGATGACTCGAAAATGACTTTTTCGTGTTTTTACCGAGTCCGAAAAATTATAAAATACAACTCGTGTCACCGTTTAAGTTGCGTAAAGACCTGTTGCTACACATAAAGGCAAGTGTAAAATCCATTTTTGACAAAATATATTAAAATATTAACAAAAAATGACTTTTAAAACCTAACTAGATTTCAAAAAGTTATAAATAAGTCTCAAATAGTAAAAACAAAATTACTTTTACTATTTACCTCATTGGAGAGTGACAGTGATCCATTTGTGTGCAAAATTCTGACGGCAACTGCGACTGATCCGGGCTATCATTTAGATCCCCGTTTGTTCTAGGTAAGGGGCACTTCCTTGAACTCCATTTCGATCCATTTTTAAGATATTTCCATTACGGATTAGACTTCTGTGGAAATTTTTTTAAAATTTTAGAGCTCCGCCCATTGGCGCGGGTATCGGGCATAGACCCGCGCCAATGGATTTTTGCTTACAAAGGGGCCGTGCCAACGGCGAAACTCAAATTTCCGCTTTAAATTTTCAAATTGCGAGCGATCCAAATGAAATTTCAAGCATAACAGAGATATAATCGAGGCTTTTTGATCATGTTGATGCAGGTTACTCAGACATAATGGTTATCGAATGGAAGGAGAGGGAGCATGGGGAAGAGGATGAACTAGCTATGGAGAATGAAGCTTGTATGAATGCACTTAAGAACTATGGACTCAAAATTTTCTTCCTGACGCCCTGCTTACAAGCTCAACCAGAGCTACTACAATACTTGGTCAGTATATGGGATGAAAATGAAGAAGTGTTTAAGATTCGGGACCAAGTGTTGGAACTTGAGGTTTCCGACGTATATTTCATAACCGGACTGTCGCACAGAGGTCCGGTGCCCATCTTGACAGGTAGCAGACCATCTGGAGAAAATATGGAGCAAGTAATGGCGAGGGTGTGCCTAGGGACACGAACCGGATCAGGAAGCGGGAAGGTAGATATCCACACTGTCGAGGATCTAGCACTCAGAGTAGTGCTACACACCATTATGCGGGCTGCAGGATCACAAGCACCACATGAGGCAACCAAGGCCCAACTCATACTAGCCTCTGAGTGTATGAGTCCTACACTGTTTGATTGGGCTACAAAAGTGACAACCAATATCAAGAGGTAGCTGACAAGATGCAAGCAAGTCAAACTAAAGCAGTTTGGCTACAGTTCCATTTTGGTATCGTTCATATAGGAACGACTACCTATCTTCCTGGGCCAAGGGGCCATTGTTGCTGAGCCGGTACCACGAGAGCTGAGAATGGCTCGCTGGGCAGCACTTATGCCCAGGTCAGGAGGAGGCCAACAGTTGTCTTGGAGGCCTGAGTTTTTTGGATGGTTACGGTGACAGTTAATCATGGTCGAGGACTGGCCCTATGATGGGACTGATTTCACTGGATATCCTGATCTTCCGCTCCCGTATGGGGAGGATTGGGATGAGGAGTTGGGTATGATACTATCTTTTTTTTTTTTATGTTTTATGATTTTTTGGTAATACATGTCCGTTCTAACAACAGTTTTATATGTATGCAAATGTCGTCCCAGAGAGACCTGCCGGTATGTCTCCTATTGCACGGAGAACTGAGCTCGCAGCTAATCCTTAGGCAGAGGGTGCCGAGGGAGGAGATTTGATCTAGAACCTTGAGGGGATCTACCGGGGGATTCCAGATTACGCTCGGCTGGCAGATGCCCTGATGGCATATCAGAGACATACGGTGGGAGTGCCTAGTCGCCTCCACTGACTTTTGAGATGCTTAGTGCGCACGATAGCATGTTACCACGAGCGCCATGCAGATTAGACACCTAGAGCTTTTTCATGCATATTTTTGAGAAACATTTCGTCTCAGGATGTATTAAGACGAACATGTATATTTTTTGATTTTATGTGATGCACACTATGTAAACATTTCGAAACATATATATATACATACCTATTTCTGGATGGATCTTTTTATATGTGATGATGTTTTTGTTTATAAATTGCGCAAATTTCTATCTAGAACCAAATTATCTACTGTATCTGTTAATGTATTCATATGTCTGGGTATGTGTTGATATGTAATATAGTCAAAATTTATTTCTAGTAAATGAATACGCAGATACAGGCGTAAAATGGATGGATTTCTTACTGAATAATGTTCGTTAAGTTGTAATACTACAAGTTGTGAGTCTAGATACACAATTAATTCACGAATGCCAAGCTCCACAGCCTCGGTTAATAATAGCACTATATTTCGTGATATTATTTGTAGCAGAACCCAGACATACACCTTGCAGGTTAACTAACTCACCAGCAGGATCATAAATTACCCAGGCTGTCGAAGACAGATTCCTGGTACTGCGGGAGGCACCATCCGCGAAACCCACAAATGGAGTAATGGAAATCTGCACAATCAGGAAGAGCCGATCAGCAGAAAGATTCTTACATCGCACACCACACCACACATGCACACAAATGAATATACACACCTATGTACACACACCACATTAAGAATAACTTTAAGCGTAGTATTTATTAAGGTACAGCCCATTTCTAGGCTGCACCAATGGAACTCCTTCATAATCAATGAGCTCATAAGCCCCATTCATTTTACTATGTAGGACCCATGCCACATGGGTTGGAGCTTTCCTGCCCCGAGTTTGTCGTGCGCTTGGTCGTATAGGAGGACCAAGTCCCCTTCGACAAAGGAACGTGGAGAGATTGATTGATCAAAGTGCGCTTTGACCCACTTTTTCTGTGCCTCAATAACTAAGGCAACCAAGCGGCTGGTTTCATCCAACCATTCTAAATACAAGAGACACTCTTCTTCAGGGGAAGTGTCAGGTAAAAGTTCCAAAACCAAATTTAAGGAAGGAATTTCGCACTCAACCGGAAGAGTTGCTTCCAGACCATACACCAATTGGAACGGTGTGAATCCGGTCGCACTCTTTGCTGACATCCGGTATGCCCATAGAGCTGAGAACAATTGGAGGTGCCAATTGGACTTATGAATTCCAACTTTTCGTTGAAGCATTGTGACAAAAACTTTGTTCAAAACCTCAACCTGGCCATTTGCCTGGGGGTAATATGGCATTGAGCTATCGTGTCGTAAGCCCAATCTTGATGTCAGCTCGGCCATCATGTAATCTCAAAAGTGAGTACCATGATCGGTAATAATGGCCTGAAGGACCCCGAAATGTGCAATAATGTGGTTGAAAATAAATTGGGCAGTTGCCTTACCATCGGCGGCTAGTGTAGGCATCGCTTTGGCCCACTTAGTAAAGTAGTCGACAGCAATGATTATATATGCATGCCCCCCAGCCGAATAAGGGTTACACGTCATGAAATCTACGCCCCATTTTGAAAAAGGGCCGACAGTAATGACAAGATGCAATGGGAGAGGTGGCGCGCGCATCTTGCGCTGAAAAACCTGGCACGAATGACATTTGCGGACTGTGATAATACAGTCTTTGAATATCGATGGCTAGAAGTAGCCCGCACGCAGAATCTTTTGGGCGGTGTCATATCCGGACATGTGACCGCCACAGGCACCACTGTGACAGTCATTCAAGACTCTTTTAGCCTCTTCCAGCGTTAAGCACTGGCGGAGCACCAAATCTACTCCAAAGTGGTATAAAGTATCTCCTACAATGCGGTAGGGTTGAGACTGATGCTGAATCCGACGTCGGGCATCTTTGGTCAACTCAGACCGAAACGTCGATGTTTGGAGATACACAATAATGTCGCTGTACCATGGGTCACGAGTACTGATAAGGAAGAGGGTTTCATCCGGGATATGATCTTGAGAGTGAGAGGGTGTGGAATCTGTCAGGAGGGAGCAAATGAGATCCACGAAAACCAGTGATTTGGTCGACTTAGCAGTAGTAAACTCTAAGTTGAACTCCTGAAGGATAACGATCCATTTGGAGTATTTTCCCCCAGTAATTTTCGAGATAGAATATATTTCATGGGGTTGCAATCCGAAACCACGGTTACAGAACGCAGTAGGATGTAGTTGCGAAAATGCTACACAACTTGTACAGCTGCTAAAGCTAGCTTCTCGACGTGAGCGTAATGCGTTTCTGTGTCGAGAAGATTTCGTGATAGATAGTAAACAACGTTTTTGTTGCCATTATCGTCATCCTGCACCAGAACCATAGCTATGGTGCTAAAGGTGGCGGCCAAGTATAGAGTGAAATCACGGTGATAGTTTGGAGGCCGAAGTAACAGAGCATTAACAAGTAACGTCTTAATCTTCTTGAAGGATTGTTGAGAAATCTCGTCCCACCGAAAGGGAATGTTCTGCTTTAAAAGACGCGTGAATCCTTTGGCCACTTCCACGTAGTTTGATGTAAAGCATCGTAGGAAGTTAGCTTTTCCCTGCAGACTCTGCAATTGATGTAACGAAGAGGGTGATGGAAGATTGACAATGGCCTCGACCTTTCAAGGATCGAGGTGAATCCAGTCCTTGGAGACTATGAACCCCAAAATATGCCTAGAATCCATGCAAAATACGCATTTATGAGGGTTGAGCCAGATATTATAGCGTCGACAACAAAGGAAAATCTGGCGGAGGTGTTCTGGTTGGTCCTCTCGCCAAGCTGAGTGAGCTGGAAAATCGTCCAGATAAGGTTGAACGATGTGGCGTATGTCATGGAACGCGTAAGACATAGCACGCTAGAAAGTAGCTCCAACATTCTTCAAGCCGAACGGGAGCTTTTTATAAGCAAAAGTACCCCATGGACAGATGAATGCGGTCTTGTGTTGATCAGCAGGTAAAATATTTATCTGATTATACCTAGAAAAGCCGTCCATTAGGGGATAAATCTCACTCCCAGCACATTCATCAATGATTTGATCTATGAAAGGAGCGGGGTATTTTTCCTTCAGAAAGGCGCAATTAATATCACGATAATCAACACAGACTCTTATATTACCATCTTTCTTATCTACAGGGACAATATTTGAAACCCATTCTGTGAGGGGAATTGGGTAAATGAAGCCCGCGTTTAGAAGTTTTTCGACTTCTGCTTTAATAGCAGTGGCTTTGCGAGGATGCATCGGGCATAGGCGTTGGCGCATAGGTTTCGCACCAGGATAGGTAGGAATCTTGTGCACTACTATGCTGGGATCAATTCCGGGCATTCCTCATAGAACTAAGCGAACACGTCTCTGAATTCTCGAAAAATATCAGTATAAACTTGTATCTCATCAGGAGAACAAGTTACTCCCACGTGTATGTTCTCAACTATCCCCGATTTAACGGAGATGTCGATCGGAATAGTTTGAGTAATGTTGCTCAGGTTTCCCTCTGAAAGCACTTCATGTGTCAATATGGGCGTCTAGAGAGGTGGAGTGGGAACCTGAGACGCAAAACGCTCTAAACAATCTGACATTGCCCCCAGGCTGGGCATGAAGAAGGAACGATGATGTCCATCACTCCAAGGCAACTCCTCAAGAGACATTGTTTCAACAGCTTCGTCAGAAGGAAAAATCTCTTTAAGAGGGTCAGGCGAGTTGGCCTCGCCGAGATAGGGGTATTGAGAGTAGACATCTAAAGCCATGCTAGAAGGAGCATGCTGAGGAGGGGGAAGATCAGATGCGGCGACGATTTCACAGTAATTAATCTCTACTGGTGTTAAGGGCATCGATTCTCCAAAATCAAGCACTTGCTCAGGCGAAGGGATGAGCCATGGGTCGTCAGACCTAGAGATCATATTAACTTGAGCGGTGTGTGGTGGCGGTGCGGGAAAAATACCCATGAGGACAGGGTCTTTGAAGAGACCGAGTCCTACACTGTTAGGGGGATTTTGGATCTGATCCACGTAAGGAACATTGTTCTTAGAGGTGGAGGTGAAGAAAGACAACTGATCCACCGTAACGATTTTTCCCTCTTGAGGGAACTTAAGAAGTCGAAAGAGGGTGGATGGCACGCATAGCATGGCGTGAGTCCAACTTCGGCTGAGAAGTATATTGTAGTTAAGCTTGGCGTCAACCACTTCTACTTCTATGTTGACTGTCTTCCCCTGTAAGGTAATCGGTAAACTCTCAAGAACACCCAGGGGTTTCGATTCCCGACCATCGAATGCCTCTAAGGCATTGGGAGATGATGAAAGGGCTGGAGAGCCAATGGCCTTCTAGCAAGCGGACGACATGACACAGGTAGAAGCCCCTTCATCCACAATGGCCCTATGGATGTTAAGACCGTTGATCCCGAATTGAATAACGAGAGCGATCTGGTGTGGAAGTCGGGGGGTGAAATTTTCTAAGTCGAAGATGAGAAGACTAGAATCAGTGGGATCGATCCCACCGATTGCAGACAATAAAGCTTTCCGTTGTGACAGGAAACTTTGAAGAAATTCCAATGCAGACATAGAAAAAGGCGCCTATGCCAAATCCTCAACAATACTGTAGTGCTGAGCGACACGGGCATTTGGGTTGTAGGAAGATCTTCGTAGAACACCTTTAGGAGGCGGCCTCACAACAAGTTCAGCAGTAGGCTTCTCAATTTCCAACAGACCTGAGACAGGTGGGGGAGGTGGGCCATCCACAACTTCCTTCCCAACTGCCTGGCGTGATCCAGCATAATCCTTCGAACGTGTAGCAATGGAGATAGGTGCGGCACCATTCATCATAAAGACCTGGGACCCAAATGGTGCAGATGGTGAAGGCTGTTCAACCATCTGGGTTTGCTGAGACGGGAATGGTTCTTTAAGAGCTGCCGGAGTCCCTTTGGAGCCTTTGAGAAGTTGACTAATTTCAGATCGTTGTGGACAATCCTTGGTACAATGATCTCCTTCACAAATGAGGCAAGGGTACTTCGATTTACGTTGGGAACCATCCTTAGTACGAGGCTTAGGAGACTCTGACTTTGGGGCATTAGGTTTGGATTTGCCTTTGCCTTTATTTTTTCCTTTGGAGGCTTTTTCCGTGGGATTAGCCTGAACGGCGTTAACCTCCGCAGTTTTGCCAGAATCTGGAGGGGCAGGAAGAGAAGAATTATTGGAAGAGTTGGACTTCTGCTTCCCATTCAAAGATTTTCGAGAATTCTGAGATACGGAACCAATAACACCATCCACTGTGGGGGTAGTTGGAGCTTTAGAGGTTCCTGGGCGTGGAGAATCAGTCAAAATATCATACAGTGTGCCAGACTGAGAGTATACCAGATCAAGATACTGAGCATGCGCT
Organism: Pinus albicaulis; assembly: GCA_034641835.2. Lineage (NCBI taxonomy): Eukaryota > Viridiplantae > Streptophyta > Pinopsida > Pinales > Pinaceae > Pinus > Pinus albicaulis. The sequence goes on along the minus strand of JAXQQM020083375.1, from coordinate 32,959 downwards.
ATGGCTTGTTCTTCAGTCACACATGCCCCCATAGCAATATCTTGGGCGATTTTGTTAACAAAGGACATGGTGAACCAATGAGTTAGTAGATGATTAGGTATATCAAACTTGATCAGTCTACAACGACGTCACCACTCATGAATGTGATCTGAGATGTGGGTAGCTTTATCTTGCTTCAACAAAGTCAGGAGATGTGTCTCGGCCTCGTAATGGACCGGTAACAGGAAGTGAGTCAGAAAAGACATGGATAACGTATTGAAATCTTGAAAGATGCCACGGGGTAATTTGATATACCACTTGGCAGCAGCACCAGTAAGAGTACGCTGGAAGAGACGTAGACGAATCGAATCATCCACCCAAGAGTTGGACAAACACCAAAGATGGTAAGTCATTACGTGAGCTTGGGGATCTTCTCCAGCTTTACCCTCAAATTTTGGGCAATCGCTGGGTACCTTGGTCGGAACTGGAGGCCAATAAGGATTGTGTAGAATCGGATCATTAGTTAATTTTGAAACATCCGGTAATTCCAAGGTAGCCAAGAACGGAAATTGTGGATTGAACGGCATGTCTGGTCCTCGATAAGGACCAGTACCTGTACTCCACGCTAGTTGAGAATATCCCTGCCCCCATGGGTTCTTTCCAGCAGGATTTTGACCGTAGGGGGTATAGGGCGTATCACCAATCCGATTGGGTTGCTGGTAACCAGTGTACAGGGCTTGATAACCGGAGTATGGACCTTGATTATATGTCAGCCCTGTTTGAGCAGCATGTGGATTTGGCTGTTGAGCATAGGTGTAGCCGGGTTGTTGAGAGTAATAGTTAGAACCTTGGGGCTGGCTATAATTCGATCAGTATTAACCATGAGAATAGTAACCGCCTTGAGGTTGAGTGGGCTGCTGATAGGTGGGACCCTGCTGAGCCTGATAATTAGGGTGCAGCGGTTGATTTGGTTGCGGCATTGAATAAGTCGGCTATTGGGCAGGGTTGATAGGATGTGCAGGCTAGCTTGGTTGGGCAGGCTAACCTGGATGAACGGGCTGCCCTGGTTGAACAGGTTGACCTGGATAAACAGGTTGTGCCGGTTGTGCAGGCTGACCTGGCTATTGAGGAGTGCCAAGTTGTGGCAGATGGGCCGGTTGGCCTAGTGGAGGAACACCAGGTTGTGGCGGATGGGCCGGTTGGCCTGGTGGAGGAACACCAAGTTGTTCCGGATTGGCTGGTTGGCCTGGTGGTGGAACAGAGCCAGGTGGTGGCTGATAACCGGTTTGACCCGCAACAGGACCATAAGATGGTCCTGGCTGATGTGCAACATTGGGACCAAGAGGATACTGAGGTTGCATGGGTTGAGAAGGTTGGACTTGCCCCCCAGGTCCATATACCAGTCTAGGTTGGTACCCCGGTTGACCTGTGAGTCCTTGAGGTTTCCCAGGTGGGACTCCAGGGAGAGGCTGCACGAGTTGACCTGAAGGGTTGTAATACTATCCTTGCAGACTGTATAACGACCCTTGCTGGCCCAGAGGGTAGCCTTGTATAGGCTGTCCCTGCGGGTCATAAGGATAGCCAGGTTTGCCCGAAGTTTGGCCTTGAAAAGGTTGCCCTTACGGGTTATAGGGTTGTCCATCCTGGTTATACGGTAAAACCTGAGCATGAAGTTGAGCCTCAGGAGCAGGTAAACGAAAAGGGTTCCCATGCTCATCGTACTGATATGGAAAAACGTACACGGGTGTACCATCCTGTGCATAATGTGAAAAATACGAGCGGTTGAGATCTTGAGAGGGTTTTCCAACCTCGGGGTTCAATTGTTGCAAGGAAAATCGATACTCCTCTGGAGAGATGTTCTCCGGCATAGCAGATGCTATATAGACATCTTCTCGAAGTGATGTGGTCCTTATGGAATGAGTGGTAACAGCGGGTGCAGATGCGGCCACACAGACAGTGGCCTGGAGGGTACAGAAGTGACCTGAGGGGATGACGTAATGGGTGTCTTAGGAGACATCCCCAATGAAGGAACAACCGGCCTCGTAGAAGGAGATGATACCCCCGTAGAGGCAGTGGCGGCAATAATATGACCCAAGGATCTATACCCTACTGGTAAAGAGGGACCAGGTGATGATATAACAGATGGTTTAGGGTTGTCTTCTGGGAATAACTCTCGAGGGAATAACTGGTAATATTCACCAGACACGGGGATTTCCTCGCTAGGAGAATCACTCATATTTGAACCTGCCGCTAGATCTCGTAACAGACAGCGAGGACTAGGAGGAATAATAGCAGCTAAAAAAGGCAAACCCGATGTAAGAGGAGGGAAATGATCCCCTACTCCCAATCCAGACCAAGGGTCGGAAAAGGGCCAATTGAACTCAACTGTTCCTCCAAAGGGAAGCTCAGACAGAACCGGTCCCCCGTCGGGAAACTCAGAAACGATGGGCTGCTGAGGTTTAGTAGAGGATTGATAAGCCTCTGATGAATCGTCCGTATATGGACTACCAGTAGACGAAACGTAAGGTTCCGCCACTGTGACAACAATGACAAAAAAATAAAGCACAACACACACGGGCTGAAAAAGAGTCAAGACACACAATCAAATGGCCAACAAGCAAAATCTAATAGGGCACGTGATCGCGGGTGATTTATTTTACCACATCGAAACTTGGAAACTTCACCGTTTCATGTTTTAAGAGTTGATAAACGAATAAAAGGTGACTCTATCTCTTTCAGTTTTGAAGCAAGCGTGAAAGGACAAGCGCTTGGTGATCCTTTCAAATTTAAAGAGTCAGAAAAGATCAAATGACTACTTAGGAATACTAGGCAAAGGGTGTACCAAATAACCATGAACTGCAATATACACCTTGGTTTCAAAATAAAAGAGAAATCAACCAAGGACTTGACGTACGTGCAGAAAATCTCCCTGAATGTTATGTCTGGTGTATCACGGGTATAGGGCGGGAGACTCAGCTTCCTATGGATAAAGGATAGAAACCTAGTGGGGTCTCCCTTTATATACGCGACGGTATGGGGAGCACAAGTCTGTACTAGCGCTGTCTAAAGCCAAGAGGCAAACGACAACTACTAGGTTTAAAGACGCTGAAACACGTCTCTAGCCTAGACCACTAAATGTTGCGTTAATGTTTCAATGCTGCTTTAGTGTAAATTGAATAAATTTTAATGTTTATCTTCAATTACGTTTCAGTTTTCAGGCCCTAGCGAGTGTTATGTCTTGAAATCTCCTAAATGCACACTATATGCCATAGCATATCATTTCATTCGATGAAAGCTAATTACAAGAGAGTTAAGAGTTTTTCACACAATAATAAAATGATCAGAGAACAACCAGCAAAGTCTCTAATGCAGCTAATGGAAACCAAAATTTTTTCTCTCAAAGTCACTAATCACTAATAACACCGAAAAGATTTTAATTTGCACTAACTAATCAAAAGCAAAAGAGATTTTTTGTATTTTCAATGTTTAATAGTAGAGTGCACTAAACAAAATGAAAACTAATGAAAAGAGAAATTTGAGAAGTGATGAGGAAAGAGCAAAACAAACAAATTTCACTCAATGCAAACACACAATCAGATCTCCAAATTGACAAAACAGTCCCTCAAAACCAAGAGAATCCCAAAGACTCAAATGGACCATGTAATCTAGGCCCAAAGCGAGAGAAAGTGAAACTCGAATGAAGAAGAGAAAAATCACTCAAATAACGCAATAAAATGATAAACAACCACAAAACGAATGCAGAGGAGCAATCAAAAAGTTGACTGAACAAATAGAAACCAAAAACTCCCAAGGGAGGCTCGACACACAAGAGCACCTAGATGCCCTAGGGCTAGAATGTGAAATCGATGGAAACAGGCAAACAACCAAAGGACGAAGGTCACAGCCAGTCAAACAAGGCTCCAGAACACTCAAGTAGTCAAAAAAACAAGACCAAACACACTGATCAAGCTTAGGAAGCTCAGAACAGAGAAAACCCTAGTACCTCACAGGATTGGCGCGACTATGAGGCTAAAACTAGCACCAATATGGAATTGGCGTGGGTAATACACTAGCAACCTGCGCCAATGGGCGCGACTGGCAGGATATAAAGCGCGCCAGTCAAGTTTGCTATGGAAAAATAAAAATAGGCAATCCAACAAGCAGACCAGTGATGATCAAGCTGACCAAAAGCCAAAATCACAAAAAGAGCCAGCCAAAAGAGCTGATGAAGCAAGAAAAATCGAGAAACAACCGAAAATACAAGACAATACTCCAAGTGTTCAGTTCATAAACTAAACCAGAGATTGACTGAAGCAGCTTTGATCTACTTCGCTAATGCAGAGCAATAGCGTTTCGAAGGATATCTGGCTAACTTCAGGCTCTGTCTGTAGCTTACAAAGCAGAACCACAACAAGCTAGACGATCCCCAGTGGAGTCACCAATTTTTTTAAGAAGTAAATCCCCTCTGCGGACAGAGTCGATCCCTACTAGCCCAGAATGGGTCTAGCAACAATTGTCACACGCTATAGTGCAGGTTCCTAATTGCAAATAAACCAACTAGCGATGAATGCTTACCTAGGATCCAACGCTGTCGCTTGTAGAGAAAGTAGCGCTCCCGTTCCTTAGCTCTGGCAGATCATGATCCTCACGATCTCCGTGACTGGACACCTACACATGCAAGAAACACAACAAATGCAAGCGTGAAATCCAGTATATACAACTATATGTCAGTCAGAGAAGACATAACTCATTATCATAATCATCAACAAGAGTGGAACCATAACCAATAGTTGCTTATCATTAATCAATCAAAGGAGGATACAACCTGGCTCTGATGCTGAATTCCCCTTCAGAGGGTCGCCAGCGAAACATGTCTCGAAAAATCCTGTCGGGAATGGGACAAGCCTCCCTCTTCCGATGTCTCGACAATAATCTACTTGCTTGGATTTGGCCTTAAGGGAATGAATCAAGACTCTTGCAGCATAAGGCTTTGATGGCTCTTGGGAACTAGCTTGCAAAGGAGATGAGCAAGCTTTTATAGATGGAGGAAGGGGAGTTGGAATCCCTATAATCATGGGATTGGCCCTATCCTCAAGGAAGCTTCCATGAGAGGTGGCAAACCACTTCCTCTACATGGAGATCCGGAGCCAAACCTCCCAACTCAAATTAGATGCAATTTTATGGATTAGTTAAGATGAAACTTCCACCATTTGTTTTTAAAAAACACTCCTTAAAATTGCTAGCGCGAGTGTGACTCTGAGACAGAGCACCAATTGGTGCGCCCTATTTGAATGATTTCCCCCATTGGCACGGGTACTGAACTGGCCTCCCGCACCAATGAAAAAAGGGGTGTTTTTAGGGTTTTTCACAAGGAGTTGCCTTCAGGGAAATGAAAGCTCATGTTCAGAGGGATGTCATGAAAGTGGTTTCAAGTCATGTCACTTCTCATAGGTCATGGAATGAGCCCTCCAATTGTGTGGGATGGGGAATTGCAGGGACGGTGACAAATTGCTGTGTAACACTCATTTACAAAAGGCTATCATGAACTGGCAAAAATTCAGACAACTTAAGGGACAAAATGTACAAGAGTACACCTAAGAGTTTAGGAGAAGAGCACTCTTATTAGGGGTAGACTTACAAAGTCAAGGTACTTTGCTGAAATATATAGGTGGTTTGCACAACTACCTTAGACATACTATCGTTATGTTCAATCCTACTAGTCTAGATGAAGTTTGTGTACAAGCTACACATTTAAAGGCTAGAGGGAAAAACACTTTTGATGAGGGTAGAAACAAGCCTTTTAAGGGGAAAAACAAAGGTAAAACCTCTAAGGGAAAAGGCAAAAGAATGCATATATCAAACAAGAGGGTGAGAAAATGATATGTAAGTACTGTTCAAGGGAAGGCCATGAAGAGAAAAACTGTTGGAAAATTCATCCTGAAAAAAGAACTCAGTTTAAAAAAAACAAAGGAAAGAAGAAAACTGTAGCTACTACAACTACACCACAAGACTTAGGTGATGATTCAGGTGACGAAACCAAAATTGCAGCCATGGGTTTGAATAGTATGAAAGGAAAGGAAACTGAAACTAAGCCAAGCACTAGTACTTCAAACTTCCATGTACAAGCTCCAAATGAGGAAGAAATAATTGAATTGTTCCATGTGAGGGTAGTCTCAAAGCATACAAAAATTGACACAATGTTTGATAGTGGGTCACAAGAAAATATCATATCAAAAGACTTGGTCAAACAGCTTAAACTTGAGACCATTCCACATCCCAAGTCATATCCATTTGGATGGATATGCAAGGATGAAAACTTACAAGTCTCAAGAAAGTGCATATTGCGATTTGCAATCACTGCAACTTTATTGACACAGTTGAACTTGATGTAGTACCGCTTGATATATCAGGAATTGTTTTGGGAAGTCCTTACTTATTTGACAAGAAAGCGATCTTCCATTGCCATGAAAATAAGTATCATCTCTTTAAATATGGCAAGGAGTTCATTGTCAGAGCACATCGCAAGAAGACAAATATAGCGATGGTAAATGTGGGACAGGTAAAAAGACTAGTGCATTCTAGTAAGAGTTTTGTACTTCTTATGGTTAAGCCCAAGGTTGATGTGAATCATGAGTCATTTGAAAATTGTGACTCCAAGCTTAAATCAGATTTATATGATGTAGTTGATGCACATCATGAGATGTTTCAGGAACCAACAGGTTTGCCTCCTAAAAGGGAGATTCAACATGAAATCCAGTTACAACAAGATTGTCCTCTTCCTAACATAGGAATGTACCGCACGTATATCATGGAGAATGCTGAAATAAAGAGGAAAATTAAGGACTTGCTAGACAAAGGTTTCATAAGACCAATCACTTTGCCATGTGGGTCACTGATAGTGTTGATTCCAAAGAAAGATGGAACTTGGCGCATGTGTGTGGACTTCAGGGCATTGAACAAAATAACGGTAAAGAATCGTTACCCACTCCCAAGGATAGATGATTTGTTAGATCAGATGAAAGATGCTAAATATTTCACTAATTTAGACGTATGTAGTGGCTATCATCAATTTAGAATTGCAGAAAGTGACATTTGGAAGACAACATTTAAAACCAAATAGGGACTCTTTGAGTGGCTTGTTACGCCATTTGGTTTATGCAATGCACTTGCAAATTTCATGCGGGTAATGGATGATGTATTACGTCCTTTTCTTGATGATTTCATTATTGTCTACTTAGATGCCATCTTAATTTTCAGCAAGACTAGAGAAGAGCATGTCATGCATGTTAAGAAAGTACTTGATATTTTGAAGAAAAATTAGTTGTTTCTTAAAATGTCAAAGTGTGAATTTGGAAAGACTTCTTTGGTTTATTTGGGACACATATTAGGAGGAGGTGCTTTGACAATTTATCCTTCTAAGGTAGAAGCCATTGTGAATTGGCCTACTCCCAAATCCATTATAGAGGTAAGAAGTTTTTTGGGTGCAGCTCAGTATTGGAGGAAGTTTATTTCTAACTTCTCTGTCATAGTAGCTCCTATGCATGCAGTGACAAGTGTGAAGCGTGATTTCCAATGGGGAGGAAAGAAACAGAAATCTTTCGAGTCTTTGAAAGAGAAGATAAGTTCAGCTCCAGTCCTTGCATTACCGGACTTGAGATAGCCATTCGAGATTCAGACAGATGCTAGTGATTACGCCATGGGTGTAGTTCTCTTACAACATGGTAAGCCTATCGCATTTCATTTTGAGACATTTAATGGTGCTGTTGTGAATTATCCTACATATGAAAAGGAGTTGTATGAATTGGTACAAAGCGTCAAAAAGTGGAAACACTATTTGATGGGCAAAGAAACAGTTGTTCATACCGACCATCAACCTTTACAATACTTGCAATCGCAAAGTAAATTGCAGCAGTCACGACATTTCAAATGGATGGGCTTCCTACAACAATTTCACTTGGTAATAAGGTACAAGAAATGTATTTTCAATAAAGTTGCTGATATGCTTTCAAGGCCTATTATTAGTTCTACTATTTTACTTAAGAATGATTCTATTGTACATGAGCTACATAGAACAATATGCATCAGATGTTGATTTTAAGGATGTGTATGCTAACTTGAGTGAAGGGAATCATGTTGAGGAGAATGATTATCACTTGCATAATATTTTTCTGTTTCATATGGGAAATTTATGTATACCACAGGGGGAGAGACTAAGTTTCATGAGAGAAGCTCATTCTTCTCTTATTGCTGGATATTTCGGGGTAAGCAAAACGGTGGCACATTTACAGAGGTATTTTTATTGGTCTCGCATGGTAGATAGTGTTTCATGTTTCATTAGAGGTTGTTCATTATGTGCTACAAGCAAGCCTAGCAATAGGAAGCTTGGTTTATATATGCCATTGCCGGTACCTTCTAGACCATGGGAAAGTGTTTCTATGGATTTTGTTGGAGGTCTACCATTATCTAGAAAGCCACATGATTATCTTTATGTAGTAGTTGATAGATTCAACAAGATGTGTATTCTTATGCCATTTAAGAAATCTATAACTGCTGAACAAATTGCTGATTTATATTTTCAACATGTATGTGTTCATTATGGCTTGCCTACTTCTATTGTTAGTGACAGGGATTCCAGATTTGTTGGGAATTTTTGGTCCAATTTATGGAAGATGATGGACACCAAGTTGAAGAAGAGTATTTCTTTCCATCTGCAAATAGATGGAAAAATAAAGGTAGTGAACAGAACCATTGTACATCTCTTGAGAGGCTATTGCAACAAGCATCCCAAGCTTTGGGATGAGCATTTGCATTACATTCAACATGCTTACAACCAGGCCAAGCACTCTTCTACAAATACTTCACCTTTTAAAGCTTGTTTTGGGTATTTTCCTAAGTCACCTTTAGATTTCATCCTTGAGAAGGATGTTTCCATTTATGGGCATAGTGACATTGAAAAAGCTCGTATGTTCATTGAAATAATTCAGCTCATACATCAATAGGTTCAAGAACATCTTGAAAAAAATCAAGGCAAGTACAAGGAAAGGCATGCCAAACACATAATTGATCATAAGTTTCAAGAAGGAGATGAGGTATGGCTACATATTAGTAAGGAAAGAATGCAAGGAGAAGGTAAAAAGCTGAAGCCTATTCGTTATGGTCCATTCAATATCCTTAGACAAGTTTGAAATAATGCTTTTCAACTAGATTTTCCTTCATATATGCAAATGTATTCCGTTGTGAATGTGGAAAATTTACATTTGTATGAACCTCCTTTAATTGTTGATCATGAAAGTGACATTCAACTACCATCCATAGAGGATTTCTCGCTAGAATTTTTGGATGAGTTGAAAGAGGATGTTATCCTTGTCATAAGGACATGCACTTCGAGGAGGGGAAATGTTGATTATGTTCAGGTTGGTCTAAAAGGCAGCAAACCAAGTAAGACAAAATGGATGGAGGTGGAAAAGGTGAGGGATCTATACCCTCATCTTCTTAACAAGTAATTGAAGGATTTTCGGGTCCAAAAGCTTCCCAATGGGGAGGTGTGATCAGATGATCATGTCCAAGTTGAAAAAATGCTAAAAAATGGAACTGCTCAGAATTGGTTGCAATCTAAATGAATGGAAATACCTTGTCGCTGCGATTATGGTGCCATGAACGGCACTCTAATCCAATGTCGTATGTGAAAGATATTAAAGTTTGAAGTTGCTCAATAATCTTCAAAATATGACTTTTGAACAATATTTTTTTTGTCATTTTCAGAAGTTTTTTATGGAAAAAATTGAATTTTTATATGGTTTATTATGGGCATGTTGGAAGGTGCCACGTGGCCCCAGGCCAATGGTTAAAAGACTTGTTGAAATGTTGTTGGTAAGGAGGTTCGAACTCTTGACCCGACCCCTCGGGCGGAGGTCGACCCGACCAACACGGTAGCGTGCAGTTGTTGAACGGAAGGTTTGGCAGTAGGTGAACGAGGGCAAGTCGGGTCGGGCCTCGGGCAGAGGTTGAACGTTTGATTTGGGTTGGTGTGAACGTTCCGTTGGGTCGTTTTAAACAACGGGCGGAGTTAAGGTTTAAGCCTCGGGGTCATATGACCTGAACAGGTAACCAAGGGCTAAGCCCCATACAACCAGTGGGAAATTCTGGGTTAAGCACTTGGGTGCTAGCCCCCTAGCCACGTAATCTGCAAGCCATGACTGTGGGCGCGGAGTTAACGCTAATCGCCAGCACTAACCATTTCCGCCTTTTCTGCACGTGAACTCGCAGTTATCTGACAGTTAAATTTATTACTGCCCCTAAATTGGTGCACGGTTCCGCCTGTTTGACCTATCCGCCTATTTTGGAGGAGCTAACTGGAGTTCCTCCTGTTTTGGAGGAGATTTTTTAGTGCCACTGGGAAAAATCTTGTTTGGGTCATAACTTTCTCAATTTTCAACCAAACAAGACAAAATTTTAGTCAATTTTGGCTATTTTGAGTATTCTGGAGTGTTTGGGACAGTTTGCAAAGTGAAAAGAGGTGTCCTTCAACCATTTTTTCTTCAGGAAAGAGGAAAGGGCCACCAGGGCCATCAGGAAGATGGAGCTGTATTGGGTTGTACTGCAATGTTTGAGGTGAAACAAAAAACATTTTTAGCTTATTTCTGTCTTCTATAGTCAATTTCACAGCTGGTTTTTCCTATTTAGGCATATTTCTCACTGTATAACCATTTTGAGAAACTTAATAGAGCAAGGAAATGCCCAATGGGAGCCTTGGACCCGATAGATGTAGCCCAGGAGGGGTGAACTGCCTCATCAGTTTGTTGTGTTATGCTACGGTGAATTTCTCTTGCTGTGTATTTTTGATATAATATGTTAAACAATAAACTTAATTAACATTTCCTCACACATAAAACTCAAAACATTACCAAAAACACTTTGTTTAACTTGCAAGACATGGAGAATACTTTGCACACTGTTAGGTCTTTGTAATTTGCAAGATTGGCAAATACAAACTGCAAAGCCTACATATGAACCTCCTGAATCGAGAGAGGGATCTCTCTATAAGTGCATTCAAAGATGTGATCTTTAAGGCTTTTTAGTATGATATTAGGCTAGTTATTAAGAACAAGGGTTTTTTGTTTGTTTGTTTGGTTGGGTATGATCTTTAATTGAGTGGGAAGTCCTAAAAATGAAAGGGTTTCAAAGGGGTGAAGGTGCTTACAATCAAAACAAGGTTCTGCTAATAAGATAGATCTGATACATCACTTAATCCATTGGGCTATGGAGACACAAAAGGTTTTAATTGTGCAACAATTTCAAGAGTGGTCCATGGGGCAAGTCATCTATAACAAAGGATATTTTAGATTAAATGATGGAATGGAACATTAAAAGTGTTGTGAAGGTGGAAAAAGCCAATAATTTCAACAAGGATTTATCAACTTTCCAAACAAGAAAAGCCTTTTTAAGTAACTGTTTGAAACCAGCCAAAGGACAGGGCTAACCATAGACTTCTTTGGACAAGCTTGTATTAAAGCTGACTTATCAGACAAACAATCCAGTAATCCACATAACTACTTTCATAAAGGATGAAAACATATAATAAAACAAAGTGCAGCTTAAGATCAAGCAAGATGCATTAAAATCAAAGCCTGCTTTAGCATACTCTTAAGGAAACTTTCAAAACAACCTTTGGAGAAAGAACTAGAAGACAGGGCAAACCATAAACTTTTCTAGTTTAACTCTACTTAGCATGTATTGAAAATATCATTCAAGAACTTCCTTTCAAGTTTTGCACATCAAGACATGGACTAACCAACATTCCTTGATAATGTTTACACTTAACTTAAGTCATTCTTAAATACACAATTGGAGGAAAACATAAAGATAAAGCTTATCAGTGAGAGTAGGGTACTTGTAAGAGTAAATCCTAGCACTATGCTTTCTGTTCTTTATCAGAGAAAAATGAACAATTTTGTGAAAAACATAAGAAGGAAAACAAGAACAATGAGAGGCACATCACCAATGGTATAGACCAGGATCCCATGAATCAACTTGTGTATCGATGTCAATCCAGTTACATACTTCAAGTCCAATGTTTCAGTACAACAACAACTTCTCTTCTCAGCCTAACTTCTTTGATTAAAAGCAGAGCTTCAACAACCTCTGAGAACTATTTACATGCAGAAAGTTTCGAGCAACAAGTATTACATCAAAGTCCAATAGCCAACCCTTTACAATGTGCTCCTCAAGGAGATTTTATAAGGAAATGAGGAGGTGGAAGAGTTTCTAGGGTTCAAGTATCATTAATTCCATAGTAAATGCAATTCGTAGCCTTGAAAACCATGCAAGGCATAAGGCAGGAATGCATTCTATCTACAACTCTGTTTCATAACCCTGTTTTCAGTTTTTTAGGCTTAGTGGATGAGAAGACTGACTTCAAGGCTCTTTCTTATCTTTATGATAACTTCACTGACAGTTTGAAATATCTTTCTTTGTTTGAAATAACTTTTCAGCTGTCTTTAGGCAAATATCTTTTGAATAGGAAATAACTATGCCTTTCTTTGATTTATGAAAGCTGCAGGTGGCTCTTTGGTAGCTGAAGAGGATTCAATTAGCCTCTGATGTGGCAGTGGAGGCCTCCTTTGCTGATATTTTCCTCTATTTTACCTTAAAACATCTTTAATCTGCTTCACTCTGTGTTTAGGCTTGATTAAGCCTTGATCTTAGTCTTCTGTCTTCATTCTCTGATATTGGATTTATTTCTTTAAAATTGGGGATTAAAAACCTTGATTTTCAGGCTTAGGCATTAATCCCTTTACTGTTGATTTCTTCACTGATACACTTTGTCTTTTTGATGTTCACTGTGTTTTTGTTGTTTTGCAGGCGCAAAGAAGGTTTACATGATATCACCGATGCTCATGAGGCATGGGTAGAATCATAGTTTGAACCCTGTAGATCCCCTTTCTTCTTGAATAGTGGCCTATGGATCGTCATCCCTAGCTTTGGCATTAATTTAAAACTATGGGAAAAACCTTTATAACCTGCAAAAAACAAACAAAAGTTAAGAAAATCCCGTGAAAATTAGGTTAAGGCTGCTTTGGGTGGTTTGGCCGAGATCATTCGGTGAAAGCATTTGGGAAAACGATGAAGGGGAAAAGACTTGGGGTTGCAATGTAATATGGGCCGTTGGATTAAAACAATCGACGACCGAGATCGTTTGATGGGGCGTTTGGGAGAATAAATAGAAGGAAAGCAAATGGAGATGAAATGTGATGAGAGATGTCAGATTAGAATATCCAACGGTTGGGATTAGTCGGTGAAATGTTTTGGGAGCAAAGGTGAGGGGCAAACGAATGGGTTACGCTATAATATAAGCCGTCCGATCTTAACAATCAACGGCCAAGATTTAAAACCGAAAAGTAAATGCTGTGGAGAAAAGTGGTAAGGCGAAAAACCATTAATGGTTTTCATGCGACGCTGAGGGGGGGAAGTGGTTTTCCAAAAAAAAAACGCGATTCCATTAATCGTGTGACACATGGATTTACAAAACCAGCCATTTTGTGTGTTTTTTTTTTTTCGGGATTAAACCGCAGGCGCAAAAAAACATGTGAAATGGATTGTCAACCGTCGGATCAGAGGGCCTAGATCCGACGGTGCGAATCACATGCGATAGGGTAAGTTGTGGGGTAAGCGGGGCCCAGGATGACGTAAGGTATTTCGTCGTGTAGCGGACGAGTTGTCGGGGTTTTTGAATGGTCAGAATAGATCCTGGTCGTTGGATCTATAAAATGGACGGCTAAGATCCAATATCGGGGCAGAGTTTTGAAAGGGAAGAAAGGTAAGCCGGATGGACAGAGACAAGGAGACCCGAGGGCCGTTGATCGGTTTAGATCAACAGTCGATATTTGTTTAAAAATTGAACTGTCGGGTTTATGAAAATCGAAGGGAATAAAGGTTCAGAAGAAGTTTTTAGGCCTTTTAAGCGCCTGACTGCGGGGCTTCAGCCACATGGAGAAAGGGGCTAAGGAATTAAGCCCTCGGGGGATTAAGACCTATTTTATTTCAAAAGGGTGCTTTTAGGCCCAAAATTAGTGTTTTTTAAGCCAAACTGAGGGTTTTAGTAGGTAAATGGAGGCATTTTAAAACCAAATAAAAGGGAAATAAAAGGTTTAAAAGGGTTTTTGGAATGATTTAGAGGTTAGATGAAGGTATTTTGAGGGTTTTTATGAAGGGGACAAGGGTAAAAAAGGGTTTATTTATGAGTAAAGGAGGAGTGAAAATGATGAAAAATGGGGTTTTAAGCAGTCTTTCTCTTGGAAAATAGTAGGTTCTTTAGGATAAAGAGGGAAACAACAGTGAATGTTAATTCAAAGGGTAAAGATCTTCATAAGACTTCAAGAACTAACAATTTGGACATGAATTGTTTCTTGAAGGCTAAAAAATATATAGCCACCATTTCATATGACAAATTTTTATAGGTGGCTTACAGTGGCTCCACTTGGGGATGACATATTTTTGAAGATGTCAAGAATCTTCAGACAATTTCTCTGGAAGCTGACCAATGCCTTCATCCATTGGGCATCAAATTTTCTTTTCTTTTGCTGACCTTTCTTTGATTTGATGATATTTGCAGCAGTCTGAGACAATGGAATTCTATCAAAACAACATCTCTACCTACCCAATCCTAACGATCCTAACATTTTTTCTTCTTTCAGAGTGCATTTGGATTGGAAAACTCTTTTGATCATCATTTTATTATTTTGAAAAATAGGAAACTAATCTATTTCTACTCTTATTTCTCCATGAACTCAGTTTACTCTGTTGAGTTCATAAATTTCTCTACCTAACTACTATCTGTCAGGATTAGACTGTCTGATAGATTTTTATTCTCTAGATTCTAAGACAGAAAATTTGAAAGTAGTCAAGCCAGGATTGAACAATCTAACTTGCTGCAGATCTATGGCATAAAAACAAGCTGCACATAGACTAAAATTTGCATGAAATTAAAGCAAAATGGTGAAGGTGTAAGATCTGAAAACTAAAATATCCTTCATTATTTCTTTAGCTCTGTTTTTAGGCCTTTTTGAGCTATTTTTTCTTTCTCATCTGGTTCAAGTTTTGAGCATATTGGAACGATTTTGTTTTTTGTCTTTGGCTCAAGATTTAATATGACTAGAGCCATTATTATTTTGAACTTCATTGGTTCAGATTTTGATTTTGTTTGAACATTTGTTTTTCTATCCTAAACTACCTTACTGATAAGCCAAGATTATGTTGTTTGGATGATCTAATTCACTAACCTATCAACAGCTAATTAATCATGATTAGGCTGTATGACTAACTAGAAGTGTGTTTTTAGGAGTGGAATTTGAGCTTGCACACTTTCAGACTTTATCTCTTCTTTTTGGCATGGGGCTATACCTTTCTTGTTTTCATTCTGCCCTCTTTTCTACTTTTTTATTGTTTTTGTATTTTTCTTTTTCCTTTAAGACAAAAATAAAAAACTAACTAAATGCTCAAAGCTGAGCTTTATTGACATTCCTATATAACCTAATCTAACTCTTGAAATTTTTACATGCTTCATATGATAGAATAGTGCCAATGTAGCCAGTTGAGTAGTGACAAAAAGAAATATAGAAATTGGCTACTAATAAGAGGTAACCACAGTAAATAGTGAATTTTAATCTTTAAAATCAAGGCTGTCACAGGAGGTGACAACATTTTATGTCTTTGGCTCTTGCAAAGGATCCATGCTTGAGAATTTGAGCCAATTGGGACCTCCACACACTCTTCCATATGATCAACAAAGAAAAGATGAGAATTCTCTTCTTTTTGGCCCTCCACAATTGGTAGAATGTCTGCCTCTAAGATATCAGCTTTGAGGACTGCACCTTTAGTATGTTGCTTGGAAGCATCATTATCCTTAACCTGCACATCAACAAGTAGTGAAATTTCTTCTTTCTCTAAATCTATGCTTGCTTCTAGTGTGAATTCAGGTTCTTTGGATGACAGATTGATATAAAAAATGGAAAAGGATTTCTCTTGAAAAGATGGTATATCCTTAGTAGGACATTCTTCTATTTGTTTTTCTTCCCCAAAGACTTGCCAGTACTTTTTATGGTTTGGGACAACTGGTCTAAATTTTTCTTGAATTGTATTTTTTTTTCTTTCCCAAGGTCTCAGACATGTACTAGCAACAAGGGCTAATCCACTGGAAAAAACTGTTTTGGTCTTTAGGAACAAGGGTAAGTTGGAATTATTTAAAATATTTTAACAAATCCATGGCATCATCCTTATAGGCTCTAAGTCTGGGATGTTTAACCATGCATTCTTAATTCACTTGCCTAATTACCAATTCTGCGTTTCCATGAACTGTTATCCTCTGGGCTCCTAATTTCTTCAATAAGTGGAGCCCTAAAAGAAGTGCCTCATACTCTACTATGTTATTTGTGCATTGAAAATTCAATTTATATGAATAGGCTTTAAAATAATTGTTTTTTGTATTGTAAAGCCATATTCCTGCACCTGCATTGGTTTTAGTATATGACCCATCAAAGTTCATACTCCAAAGAGGACTAGTTTCAGTTTTATCATTAATTTCCTTACTATCCTCTTTATCTTGAGTGCGATTGGGTTGTTCTATGGAGTAGGCACTATGTTGATGATTGTCTTGTTCAAATGAAAGTTTGGAAGGTAGCTTCTTGTTTAGTATTTGATCAATTTCTTCTTCTGTCAAAGGAGAGATCTCTCTTTCTGCATAGACAGAAGTAAAACAAACTTCCTTCTCTTGTGTTAACTGGTTTTGAGGCTGGATATCTTCTTGAGCCTCTTCTAGTGAATCAAGACTTGTGCTTGAAGGGAAAATTTAAGGATTTTTTACTATTCCCTGATCTACTTTTGTTTCAAACAATTCCTCATGATTGTTATGATGATCAATTTGAATACAAGGTTCATGAGTTGTTTCTTCCACATTATCAGGATGCCACTCTCCTCTTAAAATCTGAAATGAGTTATAACATAGAGGGAGAGTTTCCATATGTATTGGTTTTTCCTCTATTTTAGGTTTTGTGTTTTCCAAGTGGCTTATTGTTTTGAAAAAGGTTTCAGAGACTGGCTGTTTATTAATAGTCTGATCTATCTCTTTTTCTATCACAGGGGAAGATGTTTCTATGTTCCTTTGAACAGGAGTACAATAGTTCTATGTCTCTTGTGAAGATTGATTTTGAGGCTGGATGTCTTCTTGAGCCTCAGCTATAAGGGATGGTGAATCATTATTCATGATTGCAGGAATATCTTGAGGAATTTCTTCCTCAATTGATTCATCTATATTCTTATAAATTTTCAATAAGATATTAAACTCATGAATGGCTGTTAAAAGGTCTTCAGGATGTATTTTTTCCAAATCCTCATCATTGTCTATAATGTGTTGGGTGATGTATTGCAATGGATCATAATGTATTTCACCCCATGATAATGATGTAGTGTTTCCTTTATAGTTCTCATAAAACACATATTCAAGGTCCTTTAAAGAAAACAAACTACCAGATTTCAACCATTCATACCAATCCCTAGCTTTTCCTTCTAATGTTAACATTAACATTTTCATTAGGCAGTATTCATGCCATTCAAACTTTAACCTCCATACATGTATGTGAAATTTGATAAGATGTAATAATGGGTTATCAAACTTTTCACCCTGAAAAACAAGAAGGTTATCATTCCAATTCACCTGGGGCATCTTATGTGGAAACCAAGGGATACGATCTCTACTCATTGGGGCATATCTTCGTTGTATCCTTGGAATCATGTTTGTAAATCAGGAAAGAGGTCACTCTATCTGGTCAACCAGTTCAGAGTCTTCTACCAGTGGAGTCATTTGGTCTTCTGAGAGTTTTGGAGTGTGGAGTCGCCAAGTGGATGTTTTAAAATTTTCTGTCCACCAACAGTATGATTGGGATTTCTCAATGCATTCCTAAAGGAGTCTACAAATACTGGAGGGGTAATAGGCCTACTGGAGGCCAGTGGAGTCACCAGGTGGAAATTTTTAGCTCTTTTGGAGGTAAAATGTTTTATGGTCCACCACCATTGTTTATTATGAATACCAATCTAATTTTTTTTTGGGTTTTCTGAGTTCTTTCAGTCCTATGGGTTATGAGAGTGCCCTAAATCTGTTTCAACACTTAGCTACGATGATGAGACAAAGAGAGTTTACTCTTATGGCTTAGCTAGCTGATTCCTTCAAGGTTTGATAAGGCTCTATGAGAATCCTAAGGGTTACTTAGTTTGTCACTGTTTCAAATAAGTCCTATCATGATTACCAACATGCTTGGTAGTGCTTGAAGAAAGCTACTTGTACTGCACTGAATGCTGAGTGTTTTGTTTTAAGGATTTACTCAAAACTCCCCAGTGGAGTCGCCAGAATGTTAGGTCTTTGTAATTTGCAAGATTGGCAAATACAAACTGCAAAGCATACATATGAACCTCTTTGGGATTCTAGGATCTAGCCCTCCTGAATCAAGAGAGGGATCTCTCTATAAGTGCATTCAAAGATGTGATCTTTAAGGCTTTTTAGTATGATATTAGGCTAGTTATTAAGAACAAGGGTTTTTTGTTTGTTTGTTTGGTTGGGTATGATCTTTAATTGAGTGGAAAGTCCTGAAAATGAAAGGGTTTCAAAGGGGTGAAGGTGCTTACAATAAAAACAAGGTTCTGCTGATAAGATAGATCTGAAACAACACTTAAGCCATTGGGCTATGGAGTCACAAAAGGTTTTAATTGTGCAACAATTTCAAGAGTGGTCCATGGGGCAAGTCATCTATAACAAAGGATCTTTTAGATTAAATGATGGAATGGAACATTAAAAGTGTTGTGAAGGTGGAAAAAGCCAATAATTTCAACAAGGATTTATCAACTTTCCAAACAAGAAAAGCCTTTTTAAGTAACTGTTTGAAACCAGCCAAGGGACAGGGCTAACCATAGACTTCTTTGGACAAGCTTGTATTAAAGCTGACTTATCAGACAAACAATCCAGTAATACACATGACTAATTTCATAAAGGATGAAAACATATAATAAAACAAAGTGTAGCTTAAGATCAAGCAAGATGCATTAAAATCAAAGCCTGCTTTAGCATACTCTTAGGGAAAATTTTAAAACAACCTTTGGAGAAAGAACTAGAAGACAGGGCAAACCATAAACTTTTCTAGTTTAACTCTACTTAGCATGTATTGAAAATATCATTCAAGAACTTCCTTTCAAGTTTTTCACATCAACACATGGACTAACCAACATTCCTTGATAATTTTTACACCTAACTTAAGTCATTCTTAAATACACAATTGGAGGAAAACATAAAGATAAAGCTTATCAGTGAGAGTAGGGTACTTGTAAGAGTAAGTCCTAGCTCTATGCTTGCTGTTCTTTATCAGAGAAAAATGAACAATTTTGTGAAAAACATAAGAAGGAAAACAAGAACAATGAGAGGCACATCACCAATGGTATAGACCAGGATCCAATGAATCAACTTGTGTATTGATGTCAATCCAGTTACATACTTCAAGTCCAATGTTTCAGTACAGCAACAACTTCTCTTCTCAGCCTAACTTCTTTGATTACAAATAGAGCTTCAACAACCTCTGAGAACTATTTACATGCAGAAAGTTTCGAGCAGCAAGTATTACATCAAATTCCAAAAACCAACTCTTTACAATGTGCTCCTCAAGGAGATTTTATAAGGAAATGAGGAGGTGGAAGAGTTTCTAGGGTTCAAGTATCATTAATTCCATAGTAAATGCAATTCGTAGCCTTGAAAACCATGCAAGGCATAAGGCAGGAATGCATTCTATCTACAACTCTGTTTCATAACTCTGTTTTCAGTTTTTTATGCTTAGTGGATGAGAAGACTGACTTCAAGGCTCTTTCTTATCTTTATAATAACTTCGCTGACAGTTTGAAATATCTTTCTTTGTTTGAAATAACTGTTCAGCTGTCTTTAGGCAAATATCTTCTGAATAGGCAATAACTATGCCTTTCTTTGATTTATGAAAGCTGTAGGTGGCTCTTTGGTAGCTGAAGATGATTCAATTAGCCTCTGATGTGGCAGTGGAGGCCTCCTTTGCTGATATTTTCCTTTGTTTTACCTTAAAACATCTTTAATCTGCTTTACTCTGTGTTTAGGCTTGATTAAGCCTTGATCTTAGTCTTCGGTCTTCATTCTCTGATATTGGCTTTATTTATTTAAACCTGGGGATTAAAAACCTTGATTTTCAGGCTTAGGCATTAATCCCTTTACTGTTGATTTCTTCATTGATACACTTTGTATTTTTGATGTTCACTGTGTTTTTGTTGTTTTGCAGGCGCAAAGAAGGCTTACATGATATCACCGATGCTCATGAGGCATGGGTAGAATCATAGTTTGAACCCTGTAAATTCCCTTTTTTCTTGAATAGTGGCCTATGGATCATCATCCCTGGCTTTTGCATTACTTTAAAACTATGGGAAAAACCTTTATAACCTGCAAAAAATGAACAAAAGTTAAGAAAATCCCGTGAAAATTAGGTTAAGGCTGCTTTGGGTGGTTTGGGAGTGAGGTTAAATCGGAGTCGTCGGATTAGAATATCCAACGACCGAGATCATTCGGTGAAACCATTTGGGAGAACGATGAAGGGGAAAATACTTGGGGTTGCAACGTAATATGGGTTGTTGGATTAAAACAATCGACGACCGAGAATGTTTGATGGGGCGTTTGGGAAAATAAATAGAAGGCAAGTGAATGGAGATGAAATGTAATGAGATCCGTCGGATTAGAATATCCAATGGTTGGGATCAATCGGTGAAATGTTTTGGGAGCAAATGTGAGGGGAAAATGAATGGGTTATGCTATAATATAAGCCGTCCGATCTTAACAATCAACGTCCAAGATTTAAAAGTGAAAAGTCAATGCTGTGGAGAAAAGTGGCAAGGTAGAAAACCATTAATGGTTTTCGTGCGGCGCTGAGGGGGGGAAGTGGTTTTATGAAAAAAAAACATGATTCCATTCATCACGTGACACGTGGATTTACAACACCACCCATTTCACATTTTTTTTCGGGATTAAACTGTAGACGCAAAAAAAATGCGAAATGGATTGTCAACCGTCGGGTCGGAGGGCCCAGATCCGACGGTGCGGATCACACGCGACGGGGTAAGTTGCGGGGTAAGCGGGGCCTAGGATGACGTAAGGTATTTCTTCGTGTAGCAGACGGGTTTTCGGGGTTTTTGAAAGGTCGGGATAGATCTTGGCCGTTGGATCTATAAAATGTACGGCTAAGATCCAATATCAGGGCGGAGTTTTGAAAGGGAAGAAAGGTAAGCCGGATGGACAGAGACAAGGAGACCCGAGGGCCGTTGATCAGTTTAGATCAACGGTCGATATTTGTTTAAAAATTGAACTGTCAGGTTTATAAAAATCAAAGGAAATAAAGGTTCAGAAGAGGTTTTTAGGCCTTTTAAGCACCCGACTGTGGGGCTTTGGACACATGGAGAAAGAGGCTAGGGAATTAAGCCCTCGGGGGCTTAAGACCTATTGTATTTCAGAAGGGTGCTTTTAGGCCCAAAATTAGTGTTTTTTAAGCCAAACTGAGGGTTTCAGTAGGTAAATGGAGGCATTTTTAAACCAAATAAAATGGAAATAAAAGGTTTAAAAGGGTTTTTGGAATGATTTAGAGGTTAGATGAAGGTATTTTGAGGGTTTTTATGAAGGGGACAAGGGTAAAAAAGGGGTTTATTTATGAGTAAAGGAGGAGTGAAAATGATGAAAAATGGGGTTTTAAGTAGTCTTTCTCTTGGAAAACAGCAGGTTCTTTAGGATAAAGAGGGAAACAACAATGAAGATTAATTCAAAGGGTAAAGATTTCATAAGACTTCAAGAACTAACAATTTGGACATGAATTGTTTCTTGAAGGCTAAAAAAGATTTAGCCACCATTTGATATGACAAATTTTTATAGGTGGCTAACACACACTTAATTAAATGGAAATGGAAATTTTGCACAACATTTACAAATAGTTCCATTTTCAGATCATGCGAGGAGTCTTTGTCACTCAAACAATTCCTAAGTTAATTTGAGATATCGAAATGCACATGTTTCTTTAATAGTAAGTAAATGAAATTGATTCTATTAATCTAGCTTGAAATAAATATCACACTCTTCTTAAAATGAATAACACACTTCTTCATGCTTACTTAAAATTAAATTAAACACACTCTTTTGATTTTAAAAGAAATTACACACACACACACACACTTTGCTTTAAATGAAATCACACCACTCTTGCTTTAAAATAAAACCACACTTGCTTTAAAAATGAAATCAAACTTTGCTTAAATTCAAATCACACTTGCTTGAATTGAAATCACACTCTTGACAGAAAGAAATATTATATGTGCAAATTAAAATCCTATCTATATAACTGAAATGTAAAGATATGTTACTGATCTATGTAAACATATGATTTTTCCATGTGCATAAGAAATCTCACTACACTCAACAATAAAAAGGATTAGACAAATTTGTTATGAAAACAGTCTTAGGCTTGCATTTAAAATCAAGAATTAAGCTAACAGAATCCTACAGAAAACATAAAACGAAATACTAATTACAGTTAAAATGAAAACCTTACTATCTAGAGGGGTCCCTCCTACAAGAAGTAGGTGTCAATATGATGATTTAAAAAGATGATAAACCATGCATTGTAATCACACAACAGAGAAATAAGAATCAAATGCATGGTTTAGATAAAATAGAGTGTTTACAATATAAAATCGAAGTCTGTGTTTGCTATGCCGAAAGGCATATTTTTAAAACTCCTACGCATTAAATTTTTCAGAGCGTTACGCCTTGTACCAATCGAAATTAACTAAAATTAACTTTGAAATATAAGATATCATGATGATATCATGATTTTATATCAACACAATAAATCATGAGGCTAAAAATCTGCATCTCGCTTGCTTGGTTCGCCTCCTACAATGTTTTATTTTTCTTTTGACCGAGCTAATAAAGTGTCTTCCTCATCGATCCAGGCTATGAAGGTAGGAACAAATATTTGTACCAACTAATTTCCACCTGCCCATATGCATTGTTTCTCGGTTGGATCTCAGAACCTATCAAACCTTGGACTCAGCTGTAGAAACATACGTTAGCTGCAGAATTACTATAATTTTGTAGCCAATGTAAATATTAAGCTAAACAATAAAGAACATTGTAATTTATGAAATATAATATGATAAAGTACCTAGTATGCCATAAGCCTTGTGAAATGATGCCCGAATTAAATTTATGAAGGTAAAAAAGAGGAGAATGGAATGAAAAAGGGTTGTAAAAAATAAGCAATTTTGGGGTTCAACATTCCCTGACACAAAATACATTGCATGTCCTCATGCAAAAATTCAAAACTTGTGAATATTTCCTGTCATTGAGCCTCTTCAGATTCCTAAGCAAGAACATCCAAGTTATTCCTTCTTGCCTGCTTGGTGGTGACTACCATCCTTAGTTTCTTCATGAAAATTCTATGTTTCAAGCTTATCACCTTTCTTTTCAGAGATTTGTTTTTGGCCTTTAATTTATTTTTCTTCTCATACTATACACCAAGGTGCAACATGATGTTGTGATTTTTAGTTTTCTGAATTTCATTCTTCGCCTTCAGTGTTTCATGTTCTTGCTTTGAATGTCTATTTAGTACCTCCAACTCATGTATTTCTTCTTTAAGAGTGTTTAGAATTTGGGATCTCTCTCGAATGTCAACATGAGTAATTTCCTCTTGGTTTGAGGATGATTCCAATTTTTTCATGTAGCTCTTTGCTACAAAAACAATATGTAATCATATATCTCTTGCTGCACATGATCTATTTTAGGAGTTCTTTTAGTTGGACTAGAACTGGTGATAGAACTCTAGGTGATAGACCTTGTTGATCATGTCAGAATTTTGTTAAATTCTGGCAAGAAATCCCCTTTAAAGCCCCTTAGTCTTTTCTCCACGTAACCTGGGTGCTAGACCAAGCTGTAGCCCGGAGAGCGCTTATCGCAGGGGAATATCGGGCGCAGTATTATCCGTCGATCTGTACAGATCGGATGGCCTACATTGATCAACGTCGCGCCCATGGCCCAACCCATTTACCACTCCGATCGCCCGTCCACCGTCCGATCAAACCATAAATCAACAGTGTGCAGCTCACCCACCTTTGTGGTCCCCGCGCCCAAAAACACTGTTCAAAACCGGTGGTATCCATTGCACCGCCTTTGGAGGGCGAGCGGTATTTTCCATTTCGGAGCGATTCCACTCAGTGTGTGGCACGTGGCTCCGTCACTATTTCAAAACCGCCCCCCATCGCACGTTATCGTTCGACATTTGACCCGGCGCGATATTCATGTCAACCGTCCGATCTGGGGCTCTTCATTCAACAGTCATCGCACCCTGAAGATGCACAGATTTTAACTCGAGGTACCTGTACCCCTGGCCCGCCAATCCATCGCCCTCCGATACGTTTTCAGCCGTCGATCTCCTCCTGAGATCGGACGGTCCATATTGCTTGCCTACCCACCATTGGCACATGTCCTCCGCCACGTCATTATTCCACGTGTGTTCGTCACACGTCCATCCCATATACATATTCCTTTCTAAAGCTGATTTCAAAGGTTTTACATTCAAATTGCGGCAGTCCACCAACCTTCACCAGAGCATTTTTCCTCCATCACACTGCACTTTCCACCATTTCACCATGCGCTGTCATCCTCATTATCCCCGCTGCATCCACCTTCCCATGCATTTGTTTTCTTGACGATTTTGTGTATTTTGCAGGGTACGAGCGGCAGTGATCCGCCATGATTCACAGTCTCAATTACAGTAACAGAGAATACCGTAAAGGACCATTTTTCAGAGGCTAGAATTATGGAAAAAGGCCTGGGAAGCTGTTATGACATGACCTCCATTAAAGAAGCAGAGTTAAACTCTGTCAAACACTCCAGAGTCATTCAAAGCACAGATTTCGCGATCAGAGACATTAATATTGCAGACAAAGAGTATCAGTGGAAGGTAGAGAGTTAAAGGCATGTAATTGAAGATTTTGGAGCCTTAACCTAACCATTTGAAGGCAGAGTACCAGATCGAAGACCACGTAGATCACTCAGAAGGTCTATGCACGGAAAACAATACCCTCAAGGATGCATTTCAGCAGAATTTTCTTTCCAGGAAAGGACAGATTGCCCATATGGTTTTTTTTTTCTATACCGTGTTCCTGAAGAGACTTCCACCCAGTGCATTTATTTCAGAAAGCAGGCCACAGAGTACATACAGCACTACAGAGTCATCAAGCAGTATGGGTGTGCACGTTTCCACCATCTTGTCTTAATGAGGCAAATTAAATGATCATCATCAACTTTCTTTACTAGGTTTTCTTTCCCTTTTATAAAATGCTCGAAGAACATATTTTTGAGGGTTCCAGATTTTATCAGAAATTATGCAGTAAGAGGATTTTTGTATGCATTTTGTAAAAACTCTCATATGAATGTACAGAGCCCGTTGGGTTTCAGTGAGGAGGAGTTCTGTCTTTAAAGAGGATTCTGGTCTTTGATTTCTCACAGTGTGTAACTTTCTCTCATATGTGCTATTTTAATAGATCATTTCATTCCATCCACCTTTCCTGTATCATGTTTCTGGAATGCGAGTGGCTCACTGATTTTTGGTATGGATTTATCCTAGTTGATACCCATGCTCGAATTAGTCAAGCGCTTTAAAAATATGGCTTAGGCATGATATACTGTTTCACTACTCACTCAAACCATATTTCTGCTATATTAGTTTCTTTGGGAGGTTATTTTTAGAACACTATTGTCATGTATGGATTCTTAAATTTGTAAGCCCATTACATGGTGATATTGTGTATCTGGATATCATCTCAATGACAACTAGTATTCTCTTAATCTTTCATACACATCATACACCTTCTGGTGAATTATTTCTGTGAGGTATTTCTGAATTAGCCCTCTTTGCAGTAAGCTGCCTCTGAATTGTCTGATGCTTTCATATTGGAATTTTGCACATTGCCTCTGCAGTATTCCTTTCCCTGTGTCAAGTTTCTGAAGGTTTTGGTCCCATTCAAATCAACATTTCCTATTTTCAAAAGATAACATGAGAGCTTTTTGTTGATAACTCCCCTTGTTATACCATATGCTCCTTGCTATATAAGATGTTCTAGGCACTGGTCATTCACAACTCAAGGCTGTCTCTAGGAATGACAACATCTTTTTGGCTCCGTTCCCGGGGAACGAAGTTGAGAAAATTTAAATCCTTGGGCCTCGACAAAACCTAATTCACTCTTCAAGTAGGTGAGTATGGAGAGTTGAGAGTTGTAGATTCCTCACCTTGGCGACTCCACATTTTTTTATTAGATAAATTCACTTGTAGTCCTAGCTCCTCGTAAGCCACACTTGAGGTCAGATACGTCACAGTCAAGGACACCTTCAGTGTCTGACCCTGAAAAAATCATACATAGGAGAAATTGGAGGGAAAGGAAATCAATCCACTTTGAAATCCCTGATTTGTCTATAGAAAACTTTCCATCTTCTTCTTCTCAATTAGCCCAAGTGCTAGGTCCTGACTCCACTGTGGGAGATATCGATTACTATTCAGATAGTCCACCCCAGGGAGGTGTCAGAAATAAAGATAATTTTCACCCTACTCATGAGGTCAAAGAGGTCAAGGAAGTCACTGAAGTATCTACTATTAACAGACCGTTGTTTCCCTCAACACCTCAAGCTACAGTCCAGTACATTCCTATTGTTATTCATACTCCACTTCCACCTCCTCCTCCTCCTTTTACACATCAAATTCGTGCACCACCTCCACCCCCTCCAATGGCCAATGTTCCAGGCTTATTTTTAAATAAATATGCTCCCCTGGCGTTACCTCAAGTGTTGAACGATATGCCACAAGATTATCTAAAGATTTTACCCCGATTCAATGGGGAAAACGAAATTGATGCTCAAAAACATCTTGAGGTCTTCTGCTCTTTTGCAGAGAACTTCAATGTGGAACATTTATATGTAGTCTTAAGGCTGTTTGTCCAATCTCTTGATGGTGAAGCTCGAAAATGGTTTAAGACATTGGCAGACCGTTTTGTCACCACTTGGGAAATAATGGAAGATACTTTCCTCAAGAAATGGGGAGAGCAGAAAGATCATGGAAATTGTCTTACTAAGTTCAATACACTCAATAAAAGACATAATGAAGGGGTGTCAGAATTTATCAAGAGATTTAATAAATTGTATTTGAGTCTTCCTGCTGATATGAAACCTCATCAAACTGCTGCTAAAGTTTTTTTTGTAGCAGCCTTTGATTCAGAATTCGGTTTCTCTCCGAGAGAAAGAAAGCCTGCTACTCTGGATGATGCTTAGACAGATGCACTAGAGTTGGAGGCAAATTTATCCTCCACTGGTAAATCAAAGGGAAAATCTGAACAAGATACTAGAAGAAGGGGCAAAGAGGAGGTATCTACCTCTAACCAAGACAGAGACTCGGCTAATGACAGAATTGAAGAAATGAGCAAAATGATTAAGAACCTTTCTTGTAAAATGGTCAAGCTTGAATTGGAGGCCAAGTATTCAGCCTCCAAGAATTTCCAGAATGCTCCAAACAGAGGTTACAATCCTCAGTATAGGAAACCACCCCTGCAAATATTGCAAAGGGAACTAAAGGAACAACAAGATCAGGTACCACATCCATTATACTTGGAAGGTCCAGTAGATGATCCTATTGAAGACACTGCCTAGAGACTGGAGGATGCAAATCTTGCTTTCTCGAATAGTGATGGATAAGAATGCCCCTTGCAAGGAAGTAATGGCACCGAGTGCTCATTGCAAGAAGAAGAAAAGGCTAGAGACACAGAAGACTCAGAAATTGATCACTATTGTAAGCAATTTGTTGATTTCATGCAAGCACAGTTCAATAGAAGATATGATCTTAGATCTTCTAGGAAGAGGACTCGTACTCAAGATTAAGAAGTAGAGCTACCCCAGAAGGAAGCACCTGCGCAGAAGGAGTCAACAATGCAGAAAGTCACAAACAAAGGTAAGGGGCCTCTAAACAAACCTTTGTAGTCTAATGATAAAATTCCTTCCTCTTCAAAAGTAGTCCTCCCCCCTAATACCAAGTCTGTGTCAAAAGAAGTCAAACCCTCAGCTGAAAATAAAGAATCAAAGGAGGTTGTAATAGAGAAGTCCTCTCCTGCTTTCAGTCTGCAAAAAGAACTTGAGAAGGTCAAAATCCCAATTCCCTTGACTGAACTGTTGAAGCAACCTGCATATCAATCCCAAGTCACCTCTTTCATGCTCCCTCCTGAAGCACCTCTCATCCCAGATAGTCTCAACCTTCAAGAAGAAATACCCATGGTTGTATTTGGCCCACATGTTGAGGAATTAGATGCTTCTACTCCTCCCTTCTATGTGTCTCTAGTGATTCATGACCTGTTGTTACATAACTGTATGTTAGATTCTGGAGCTTCCCATAATCTACTGCCTCTGTCAGTCATGGAACAACTAGGATTACAAATCACCCGTCCATACAAGGACCTCTATTCATTTGATTCCAAAAGAGTTAAATGCCTGGGGATGATGAAGGATTTGGTGGTCAATTTGGCCCAAATCCCAGCAAAAAGTGTGGTAATGGACATCGTGGTGGCTGACATCCCAGCTCACTTTGGCATGTTACTGTCAAGGTCCTAGGGGACAAAAATTGGTGGGTCAATTAAGTTGGATTTAACATATGCCACCATCCCAGTTTTTGGTGGCCAGGAGAGGAGGTTGTATAGAGAAACTAGATTTGTCAAGATGGTTACCAAGGCCGACAACTCTGTTAATTCACCAGTCTACAGTAAAGAAGGAGATGTTTCATGCTTGATGCTGGAAGAAGATCGAGATTATGCTCATGAACCATCCTTCTGCCAGATCAAGACTGAGCAGCCCTCAGAAAGCCATGAAACAAGAATCTGGACACTTCATTTTGATGGAGCAAATTCAAGAGAAGGTAATGGAGCTGGAATATTATATATCTCTCCTACAGGAAAATGGGTCCCATTGTCTTTCAAGCTAGAATATGAAGCCACTAATAATGTGGCTGAATATGAAGCACTTCTGTTAGGGTTGCAGACAGCCAGGAGCATGAATATACAAAGTTTAAAAGTTCTGGGAGATTCAGAACTGGTGGTTAGATAAGTCAGGAACCAGTGTCAAACCAAACATCCTCGGATGAGGGCTTATAGGAATGAAGTTTGGGACATGGTAGAGAATTTTTTCTTGGCATTTAATATTCAGTTCATGCCCTAGGAACATAATAGGTTGGCTGATTCCCTGGCTATGGCTGCTAGTACTTTCCGTCCACCTCAGAACCCCCTCTTAAGATATGAAGTTGAGGTACGTTATCGACCATCAATTCCGGATAACATCAAGCACTGGCAGGTATTTGAGGATGAAGAACATATGAAGAGATTCCTGGAAACAATAGGGGAATTCTCCAATATGGATATTGATGCATGTGAAGAAGAAGGGACTGAAGACACTTCAGAAAGAAATTGGGAGGAGAAAATGGCAGGTAATAAAGTGTTGCAATTGAAGGGAAACATTATACCTAGAGGGTTGGTGCCTCTAGAAAGATTGTTTGACAAGAACGATGTCCCATTGTAGCCAAACAGAGTCACAGAAGACAATCAGGTAGAAGACCTGAATCTTGGTACTGATGCTGACCCCAAAATTGTAAAACTATCCAAGAAGGTCCCAGAAGAATATAAAAAGCTATACCAGAAATTATTTCAGTCTTGCAAAGATGTGTTTGCATGGTCTTATCAGGACCTAAGAAATTTTTACATCATTATGGTATTTTCATTATTATTATTTATTTATTTTAAAAAGAAAGTAGAAGGCTAAGTTGGAGAGGAAGAAGAATCTTCCTTGACCAACTTCAAATTCATATTTTCTTGGATATTTTTGATGAATTATTCTCTTGACAATGGCTTGTGATATATTCGCAGTCTATGACCATTTACAAGGAAGGTTACTTTCTCTTCATTTATAGTTCTAATTATGACTGCCCCATTATCAAAGACTGTTTCAATCTCATAAGGCCCAAGCCAACGAGTTTGAAATTTTCTTTGAAAAATTTTAAACTTTGAATAAAAAAGTAATGCCGAATCACTAGGCTGGAATTTTCTTTCTTTGATGAACTTGTCATGCTACCTAGATCTTTGTTGTTGAACTATATTGGTCCTATGGATATCATCTTGTCTTATCTCGTCATGTTCATTCAATTGCTCCATTCTTTGTATTTGTGCTTCTGATAGATCAAGACCCAATTTGACTGCTATCTTAAAGGTCTTTATCTCGAACTAAATAGGAAATAGGACTTGCTTCCCATAAACAAGTTCATAAGGAGCATGTCTTTTTGTATTTCTCCATTTGGCACAGTATGCCCATAAAGCTTCTAGAAGCTTTTCTGCCCGATCTCTTCTATGTAGATGTACAGTCTTGGTGAGAATTTCTTCAATTAATTTATTGGTAGATTCAACTTGTCCATTTTCTTTTGGATGATATGGAGTATATTTTCGATGCTTAATTTTTTATTCCTCCATTATCTTCTGTACCAACTTGGATGTAAATTGAGTACCTTGATCTATCACAATTTCCCCTGGGACACCAAAATGAGTGAAAATATCCTCAAAAGGAAATGAAACTACAACTTTTTCAGTAGAACAAGGAAGTGCTTTCGCTTCTACCCATTTTGTGACATAATCTGTACAGACAATAATGTACCTTTTTTGTCTTGATGGTGGATTGATTGGACTAACAAAATCTAGAGCGCATTTTTCAAAAGGTTCAATAAGTACCTAATTTTGTAAAGGCATTTCATCTGAAGGAATAAACTTTCCCATTATTTGACAACTATCACATCTCTTAACACATTCTTTGGCATCCTTAAAAAGAGAAGGCAAATATTATCCTAAGAGAAGGACTTTATAGACAGTTCATTTATCAGCAAAATTTCCTCTGCATGGTTCATCATGGCAAGATTTCAATATCTCTGGTACTTCATCTTCTCTAACACATCTTCGAATGATTAATTCAAGCCTTATCTTGTACAATTCTTCATTTATCCATGAATAAGATGCACTAGTTTGAATTACCTTTCTTTTCTCTCGAGGAGATAAGTATGATGGTAATTTCCCTGTAGCCAAATAATTAGCAATATCTGCAAACCAAGGAGATTTAATAGATACTCTAAAAATATATCCATCAGGAAAATTATCTTCTAAAGGAGTATCATTACTATAATTTTGGATTCTGGATAAGAAATCAGTGACTATGTTTTGTTTTTCGGGTCTATCCAAAATAGTAATATTGAATTATTGTAATAACAATAACCATCTTATAATTTTTCCATTAGTAATTGACTTATTCATTAAATGTATAATCGCATAATGATCTGTGTGAATGAAGGTTTCATAACCAGTGATGTAATGTCTAAATTTGTTGATGGCATGTATAACAACTAAAATCTTATTTTCTGTTACAGTGTAATTTGACTCCGCAGGAGTCAAATTTTTTCTTGTGTAGTAAATGGCATAAGGAGTCAAATATTTATGTTCTAGTACAACTCCTAAAGCAATTTCCGAGGCATCAGTCGAGATGTGAAAAGGTAATTTCCAATTTGGTCTTCTTAAGATGGGTGCTTGGGAAATATTTTCTTTCAATGTTTCAAAAGCTTTCTGGTAGTCAGAAATCTAGATGAATTCACAATGTTTTGTGAGAAATTTGAAAAGTGGAGAGGCAATCTTTGTAAAGTTTTCTATAAATCTTCTGTAGTAACCAGTAAAACCAAGAAAACATATAACATACCTTTGACAAGTACGAACTAATAATTTAGAAATGACTTCTACCTTAGATGCATCCACTTTAATTCCATCTCCTGAAATATGGTGGTCTAAAACAATTCCCTTAGTAAACATCATAAAAACACTTTTCATGACTTAACGAAAGATTTGATTCTTTACATGTAATAAGAATTTTTCCAAATTTTCAAGAGATTCTTCAAAAGAGTTTCCATAGACAATAAAACCATCCATGTATACTTCCACAATCATGAATTAGATCATAAAAAAATTCCTAGAACTACCCTTTGGAATGTTGCAGGTGCATTAAATAACCCAAAAGGAAGTACTCGATAAGCATAAGTTCCCCATGGACAGGTAAAGGTTGTTTTATCTTGATCTTTTGGAGCTACCTGGATCTGGTTATATCTACTAAAACCATACAAGAATGAAAAATACTTTTTCCTTGCCATTGTGTCAGGAACCTGATCTATAACAGGAAATGGAAAATGACCTTTTAAAGTGGCTTTGTTCAATTCCCTATAATCAATACATACTCTCCATTTTCCAATTTTTTTTTTGGAACAATTACAAATGACGAAACCCATTGATTGTCTGGTATGGGATAAATGAAATTCACTTTTAACAATTTTTGTATTTCCTCCTTAACAATTTCCCTTAAGTTTGGATTCATCCTCCTCTGGGGTTGTCGGATTAGTCTGACATTTTATTCTATATATATCTGATGCATACAAGTGTTTGGATCAATTCATTTCATATCAGTGTATTCCCATGCATAAGAAAATGAATGTTCCTGTAGCATCTTCACTAATTCCTTCTTTTGAGATTCTTTCAGATTATTATTGATATTTAAAGTTTTTCCTGGAAAAAATTCTATTAAGGAATTGCCAAATTTCTCCATAGAATGTAAAGCCATTTGTCGAGATGATAAATATTCAATATTAAATTGTTCTTGAAAACTTTGATTTTGTTCACAATGTTTGGTCAATTTAGTATGTCCTAAATTGCTACATTAATTTGTCAATCCGGGATTCGTAAGCTGACGAAGTGTGGCGCACTATATGTGCAAGATAACCTATCTCTTACTTTT